>JAKTQU010000067.1:0-70675 GCA_030579395.1 Aciculoconidium aculeatum
TCTATAAACGCCTAAAGTCTCAAGTCCTACTCGGACTTGGCCTTATATACTATCACTGCGTGGCACGTGCCCTATAGGCACGTGCTCTATACCGAGAGAGACCATTATATATAACAGTACTAACCACAAAAACCATTATACCAAATCCAAAAACAAACGACAACTGCAGGATTTGAACCTGCGCGGGCATAGCCCAAAAGATTTCGAGTCTTTCTCCTTAACCGCTCGGACAAGTTGCCTTTGTATGAGAGGTTTAAGTATTAGGGTTCTTCATACGTTGAAAGTTTTATGTGATTTAAAATCAAAAAAAAATCAAAAAAAAGAGCTAATATATAAAAAAAACTAAGTTGGAAAGGCTGGAAAATCACAAAAGAGCTCTATATAGATTTTATATCCAATCTACTGTTAAAAGGATATTCTTATAGTATATGTTAATAAAAAAAGAATATACACATATACTGAAAATAATTAGGAAAGGATAGTACTCTTTCCTATTCTGTTATTTTTGGACTTTCAATGCTGTTAATTGTTATAATGTGTAATATTCTCTAAAAACTTTTTAGGTTCATAAAATGCCAAAGTATATACCGATTATTAAAAGGAAAAGGATGTTAGAATTTTTGAAACTATCAGTATCCTCTTAATTTTATACAACATTCTAAATAAAATTTTAAATAGTTAATTATACAAACTACACTTTGCTTATTTTTAATGGCTGCAAAAAAAGTTTGAGAACTTTTTTTAATACATTATATGTATATGTATATACTTTATTTCCCAATATACATCACTATATTTCTAGAAACATCATGACCTTGATCGTGATACTTGAAAACTTCTCTGGTTTTGAAAACACGTAACGTGATTCTGTTATTTCTAATTATACCATTAGTTTTTAATTAAACTTCATACATAATAAATATCATATAAAAGCCGTATTACAAAATCACATCTAATAACAATCAAATAAGAACAATCAGAAACCGCAGCAGTGAAAAGGAGCATAATGGGTGGTTTTGGATAAATCCTTATCTATTGGTATTATCCATATCTCTGGGTTTACAGTAAAATACTCAAAAGAGTAAAATAGAAAGTATAAGGATAAAATAAATAGTGAAATATTCCTGCGATAAATTAATATGCTACGTTTTCTAAATTGGAAATTATGGCTGCAAAAAATATGCACACCAAAAAAAATATGCATACCAAAAAAATTACACCAAAATTACACCAAAATTACACCAAAAAAATTTTCCTTTTTATCGAAATAGTTTTTTATACAAACATACCATTTCATAGCATTGTCAAAAAAAATTATCACTTTGTATGCTATGCACTTTTAGTATAAATACATTGTATGGCCATGTTTTCATTTCCCTTTTCATTTTCCCTTTTCATTTTCATTTCAGATATTCAATGAATGTTACAGATATCGAAGATCCAACCGTAATCCTTCACAAAAACCGTGGGTTTCAGCTTTTCATAGGGATGCTTATCCTAGCTGTTTTTCTTACTATACCATTGGTAATTTCTATTTACTGTTGCTGTACCTCCACACTTGACGAAGAAGATAACGTGGTTGTAAGAGAAAGAAGAGAGAGAGTTTGAGTTGTGTATGAATATAGAAAAAATATGAAATAGAAAAAATAGAAAAAATCGTAAATTTCGGAAAAATGCGAATTGGAAAAATGCGAATTGGAAAATTGAAAATTTGAATAAATAAAAAATAAAAATGCTTAAATTGCTGCAAAAAAAATTCACACAATTGTATTTTAATACCATTGTAATTTCATACCATTGTACTTTAATACCATTGTAAACTTCTTATAATTGTTTCCTCTTATTCTTGAAACTCTGTCCTGTATAGTAATTAACTATGCTTATGAATAATATGCTTATGAATAATATGCTTATAACATTCACTTGGATGTAAACTGAAAAGTTTTTTATATAAATAAGAATCCTTAGAATCTTTTTTAATCTTTTTTAATCTTTTTATCTTTATAATGTACATTCCTGGAAACGTTACTTGCACCAATCAAAACCACACCTCGATATGCCAACAGGTAAGAATCGATGAATGGGCTCAATCATATCCGGTTATCGCTTTAATCGTCTATAACTGTATTTTGGGGTTTTTTTACACTTATATTATCCTGATATTTATAATTGAAGAGATGAAAAGGCCTCCTCCTCAGAGAGCGAATACTGTAAATTCCACTAAAACTGTGATTTCAGAACAACTTCCTGCTTATTCCATGGATGATCTCCCGCTGTATAAATCACGTACTCTGGAGGAGTTGTAATGTGTTAATAAATAGTAATTGTTAATAAATAGTTAAATTGTTAATAAATATTTTAATAAATATTTTAAAAATTGTTAATATGTTAATAAATTTTTTATTTGATCTTATTAGGGTCCTAGTATACTTCTCTTTTTTTTCTTTCTAAACTACTATATCTACTTGTGTTAACCTTAGGTTTTCTAATATATGGTTTATAAGTATAAAGTAAATTGTAATATGAATATTTCATAAAAGAGTATTAGTTCTTTTCCCTGAATCCTTTTTTCTCCTTATATACGAGTGGCTGCAAATTTGATTTAATATAAAAGTGTAGATACTAATAATAGAAGGTTTATGAGGTTATTTAGTTATGACGTTTATGACGTTTAATTAGTTATTCAGTTATTCAGTTATTTAGTTATTTAGTTATTTAGTTATTTAGTTATTTAGTTATTTAGTTATTTAGTTATTTAGTTATTTAGTTATTTAGTTATTCAGTTATGAAATTATTTAAATAAGCATATAGAAAGAATAATAGCCTTATAGTCCTTATATATGGAAGCATGGTATTTATGTAGTAATTTACAATATACGAGGAAAGGTAATATGTATTTCATACTAAAAATTGAAGTCATGATGTATAAGTAGCTAATTACCTAATTAGGTCATAACACTTTATTCCTTCCATTTAGTAGATAAATGAATTTTTTATAGCATGATATAGAGTGTATATCCAAGAAAACATTAATAACACTTTAAATAGTAACACCTTAAATAATGAAATCTAATTCCGAAGAAATATAGGTTTATGTAAAAATTAGGTTTATAATTTATCTTTTGCAACTATTTCATAAATAATAGAATAAGAAAGAAATCCAAGGAAGGTTTGGTTTATAAGGCTTATTCTTTCCGTAATTACCTCTTTTTAAGCATTAAATAAAATTCGCAGGAATTCGTAGAAACTCAAATTCGCATAAAATTCGCAGAAATAAAAATTCAAATTCGCATAAATTCAAATTCATATAAATTCAAATAAATTGCAGCATAATTGAGTTAAAAAAAATCAAAAAAATTCAAATAAATTGCAACATAAATTCAACTAAATTCATATTCAAATAAATTCACATTCATAAAAATATACTTAAATATATATCATTGAGTTAAAAAAATTTCAAAAAAATTCAAAAAAAATTCAAAAAAATTCAAATAAATTCAAAAAAATTCAAATTCATATAAATTGCAACTTAAATTCAAAAAAACTCCAATTCAAATTAATTCAAATTCATTCAAATTCAAATAAATTCACATAAATTCAAAAAAATTCATAAAAATTCAAATTCAAATAAATTAAAATTCATATAAATTGCAACATAAATTCATAAAAATTGCAACATAAATTCAAAAAAATTCAACTAAATTCAAAATCAAATTTATTCATTCAATTCACTCTTTAAACATGCACCCCCACCTCGAAACCATTCCTTACGAACTCTGGGAACGTATTTTCGTCCATTTAACGCCCAAAGTGTGCCAATACCTATGTGCCAATTCCTATTTCGCCAACCTAGCCTTGGAAAGCATTCTTCAAGTGGTGAAATTGTCTTCTCTGGAAATCGAATTCCACGAGGAGTACACTAGTATGAAACAAGAAGTATGGAAGATGTTTGTTCAAATCCGAAACCAAAGAAATCTCAGAAAACCGCTTCGGAAACTTCTTCTCGAAAACTCGGATTATAGCTGCGAGGCAAAATACTTTAAAACAGTGGAACTTCGGCTTGAAGATTGTCTCTATGTGGATCTCGCTGGGTATAACCAATATACACACCGGAAGTATATATGTAACGCTCCGTTTTGTTTTATAGGCCAGCTTATTAACGTTACTTCGTTAAAATTGGACCACGCAGAAGTTGCCCAAAACTTTTTTCCCAATTTGAAAAAACTCGAATTATCCAATTGTGCCATTCCACAGCGTTTTTTACAAAACTCGAAATTGGAAGAACTTGTTCTTTCGGATGTTCCTGGATTTGCAAACTTACTGGAGCTGTCTATTTCCAAGTTGGTGATAAGTACTACGGATTTCCGTCCTGCTCGTTTCTCGCTTCCTAAGAGTCTTTTAGATTTAACTATTACTGGGATTAACAGGGAACTGCTTGATTTTTCAATGTTTCCACTTTTACAAAAACTTAAATTGGGTATAAAAATGGAACCTGCCAAATTTACTTTTGAAAAGAATCGGGAATTGAAAACGCTTTTTTTGGAAGTTGAAAGTGAAGATATTTCCCGCTGTTTTTCCTTTATATGGCCTCCATTTTTGGAAACGCTCTCCTTAAATTTCAAATTTCCAAAGGTTATACATCATGATTTGGAATTCCCTCTAAGTTTAAAGAGTTTTAGGATTGAAAATTACCTCGGGTTTTATGATAAAACGAGAGATTCGTATACGAATTTACCGGTATTACCGAAGAATTTACAACATTTTGCAGCCAAATGCGCGGAAAAGGAAATTTGCAAGAAAATTTGTAAGGAAATTTGTAAGGAAATATGCGCGGAAATTTTGCAGCAAAAATCCTACGAATTTAATGTCCCGGAATTGATACAACTGGTTCTAAACCCAAACCCGGTTCTTCTATCTGATCTTCAATTCCCAGAAACTCTTGAAACTTTGGAGTTGAGTTTTCTAGGAGAGTTTATATTTGAAGTTTTGGATCTTCCAGTGGAGATTTTCAAATTACAAGATGACACAAGAAATTCTGTTTTCTGGAAAAACCTGAAAGGGTTCATAGAAAAGGAAATACAAAAAAAGGAAATACAAAAAAAGGAAATAAACGAAATAAAGGAAATACAAAAAATAAATGATTTCAAAGTGGAACTTTGCAGAATCTCAAAGTCCAGAAATATAGACAACCATATAAAAGAAAAGATGAAAGAGTTTCTTGGAAAATACGACGTTTTAAAAGAAAGACAGTACCTCTGGTCTATACAAGAGATCCAGGGAATAGGAAGTGTGGTTTCCATGGGAGATGAGGATAAAGTGGATTCCGTGCTTCTTGTTCCTAGTGATGGTTTAAAGGAAATTGTTTATGTTAAGGATCCGGAGTTGGGGTATTGGCTGTTGTATCTGAGTTATTGTGCGTAACTGAAGACTGAGCAAACCGAAGGTTTGTGAAGTTTTCAGTTTTCAGTTAATTTTCATTTTTCAGTTTTCAATTTTCATTTTTCATTTTTCAGTTTTAAGTTTTAAGTTAATTTCCGCATTTTCATTTTAAACTTTTTACTTTTTTTTCCGCTTTTTTTGCAGCCATTAAAATTCAACTGGAATTTGAGAATACTTGGAATTTATATATTATATTGTATATTCAATTGTATATTCAATTTATATAGTCTAATCTAGATAAGATTGGCTATATGTTAATAATTAGAATAATTACAACTTGTTAGGCTTATAGGCGTAGTATTTAACTGAGTATAGGTGAATATGGGTATATGGTAACTGGATAACTATTATTAGACATACTATAAGGTAGTGTGTATATACTACCGAGGTTATAATAGCTCTAGTATGTGTTCATGTGACTGGATATAACTAGGATTTACAAGATTGTATAAAATATATATTAAAAAAAGGCTGCAAAAAAAAGCTGCAAAAAAAAAAGCTAAATTAATCTTAAAAACCAAAAATCTCATTTAGTAAATATCCTAGAAATCTTCCTCAATTATAATAACCTCTTTGGATATTTTCCGAACGTGTACTATATTCCTTTTAATACATATTGTTACATGTATCTATTAACCAGAGATAAATGTTTATGCTGTAGCGTATAAATTAAGAGTAGTATGTGTAGTTATAATATTACATAGTAGTTATATATTTATATGCGTACTAAGAGCAATTTACTAATCATTGGAAACGTAAAATGGGTCAAAGAAGAAAGCTATGTGTATATAAATCAAGATGAAGTAAAAACTGATAACTCTGGATTAAAATACGTCTTTTCATGTTTAACATTAAACACTTAAAAAATTAAAGAATTCCATGCAACTCAATTTTTCGAGTCTTTGACATATAAAGTACGTCATATAAGTGGCATAAAAATGGCATAAAAATGTCATAAAAATGGAAAAATAAACGTCAAATGAATGTATTATAAACGCTACACATTCTATACATTCAAGGAAACTTCTTTATCTGGGAAAACTGGCTATTTCGAAAAATCATTTCCCCTTTTCCATCTATTCCCCCTTCACCACAATTTTTTCAAAAAAAGGCAACTTGTCCGAGTGGTTAAGGAGAAAGATTAGAAATCTTTTGGGCTTTGCCCGCGCAGGTTCGAATCCTGCAGTTGTCGATCATTTTTTTATTTGATGTTAGGGTCTTTACTATTGATGTTAGGATGTTTTTGTGATGTTAGGGTCTTTACTACTGATGTTAGGATGTTTTCGTGATGTTAGGGTTTAGTAATATTTTTTAGCTGGAGATTTTAAAAGTTTTGTGTACATCCTCGAATTTTAGTTATTGTTAATTCGGAAAAACATAAAGGTATATATGATATACTATATATGATATACGATAGTATATCATATGATATAAATATGATATAAATATAACATACATACAAAATACATAAGACACACTATCATATATCATCTGATTATACATAATATTACACGATATGGGCAGTTTTTACCAGCAGTTTTCTTGCCATTTTCTTGCCATTGTTAAGAATTCTCCGAGATTCTCCATACCCCAGTCCCCGCTTTGGAATTAAACGACGAAATTAAACGATGAGGAATAAGAAGAGAAGAGAGGAAGGTGGAAGAAGAAGAGAAAAGAAGGAAGGTGGAGGCATAGAAAAGGTATTGTTAAAGTATAGTGGTTATAGAAGGAAGGGAATTGAGGAAGGTATAGTCTTTCATGATTATTGCATGATCTAGTGATGCATAATAACGTGTAGTAATGTAACCAAGAGATGAAGATAGACTACTATGATTATACTAGGGACCATCCCTTAATGCATTTTCCTTCCCTCACATAAACTAGTCATATGATGTATGATCATTTATTGATCATATTATCATATGTTATTCTAGTAGTATCATGTTACAATGTAACCATAAGTTTACTATGGATGTTTTTTGAACTTTGGATCTTCTGATTTTATCTTCTGATTTTTTGGCCTTTTGAAGTTTGGCCTTTTTGAAGTTTGGATGTTTTTTGAAGTTTGGATGTTTTTTTGGCCTTTTTTTTTTTGATGTTTGGATCTTTTTTTTCCCTTGCTATTTAAACCCAGCAATATCCTTTCTAAACCCCCAATGAACTCTCAACTCGAAGAAGCGATAAAACAGGTGGAATCCGACTTTTCGGTTTCCAAAAAACTCTTGGTAGATGCTACATCTGCTTTTATTAAGTCCATGGATGGAGGACTTTGCCATTCTAGTGGAAGTCGTGAGTTTATGCCCATGATTCCTTCCTTTGTGACTTCACTTCCTACAGGAAAGGAAAAAGGCGTGTATTTAGCCGGAGACCTCGGAGGAACTAACTTCCGTGTATGTTCTATTCTTCTTAATGGAGATCATACGTTTGAACTTGAACAAAGCAAATCCAAGGTTCCACTTGATTTAATGAATGGAAGCGCAGACGACTTGTTTGGGTTTTTGGCTGCAAAAGTGGATTCCTTTGTAAAGGAGTACCATGGTTCTCTTGGAGAATCGCTTAAACTAGGCTTTACGTTTTCGTTTCCCGTGGACCAAACCGCTTTGGCTAGGGGAAAGTTGATTCGCTGGACTAAAGGCTTTGATATTCCCGATGCTGTGGGAATGGACATTGTACTGTTGTTGCAGAAACACCTTGATAGGTTAGGAGTAAATGTGAAATGCGTGGCTTTGGCGAATGATACAGTGGGTACGTTACTTTCCAGAGCGTATTCCAATGATTTGAGTAAGTCGGGAGCGAATACGGTGGTTGGTGCGATTTTCGGAACGGGAACTAACGGTGCGTATTTCGAGAGATTTGATAGGATTAAGAAGATGCAAAAAAATCAAAAAAACCAAAAAAACCAAAAAAACCAAAACCCTGAAGAAAAAAATCCTGAAGAAAAAAACCCTGAAGGAAAAAACCCCCCAAAAATTCCTAAAGAGGAAAACCCCCTTAATTCAAGTACCCCTGAAAACCCCCTTAATTCAAGTACCCCTGAAAACCCCCCAAACCCCCTTAAACGTGAAAACCCCCCAAAAAACTCTGAACATGAAACCCCCCTGAATTCGCACCCCCTTAATCCCAAAACGGAAACTCAACCCGAAAAGGATTTTCCCGGAATGGTAATCAACACCGAATGGGGTTCTTTTGATAACAAACTCACCGTCCTCCACAACACGAAATACGACGAAACCGTAGATTCCCAAACCTCTAACAAAGGCTTCCATCTCTTTGAAAAACGTATTAGTGGAATGTTTCTAGGCGAACTTTTACGTGTAGTTCTCATGGACTTTTTCAAACGCGGGCTTTTATTCTTGGACTTGTTCAAATCCCGGAACGGCTCTTTACCCCATAGACTAGCCGAGCCGTGGCAACTTTCCTCGGAAGTTCTCTCGTACCTTCAAATCGACGACTCGACGAATCTCAAGATGTCGCAGTTGGTTTTGGAAAACCACTTGAGGTTACCTACTACCACCGAAGAACGTATAGCGATCCAGAAAATCACCCAAGCTGTGGCCCATAGAGCTGCTTATCTCTCTGCAATTCCTATAGCCGCGATAGTTTCCAGAGTAAAGGACCAGTATAAGGACCGGGACTTTGAGGTGGGATGCGATGGGTCGGTAGTTGAGTTTTATCCGGGATTTCGCGAGAAAATGTTGGAGGCGTTGGCGTTGATAGATCCGTTGGGGGGGAGGAGCGTTGGGATTAGGATTGCTAAGGATGGGAGTGGCGTGGGGGCAGCGTTGTGTGCGTGTATGTCCGAGAAAATCGAACAAACCGAAGGTTTGTGAGGTTTTATAACAGCAAACCGAAGGTTTGCTGTTTTCTTGAAATTTTTATAACAGAAAACCGAAGGTTTGCTGTTTTCTTGAAATTTTTATAACAGAAAATCGAAGGTTTGCTGTTTTCTTGAAATTTTTATAACAGCAAACCGAAGGTTTGCTGTTTTCTTGAAATTTTTATAACAGAAAACCGAAGGTTTGCTGTTTTCTTGAAATTTTTATACTTAATTTTTATACTTAATTTTTATACTTAATTGAACATTTTCCCTTTTTAGTACATTTGGTTTGCTGTTTTCTTGAATTTTTTATAACAGAAAACCGAAGGTTTGCTGTTTTCTTGAAATTTTTATACCTTCGGTTTGCTGTTTTCTTGAAATTTGAAATTTTTATACTAAAATCTTTATTTAATTGAACATTTTCCCTTTTTAGTACATTTGGTTTGCTGTTTTCTTGAAATTTTTATAACAGAAAATCGAAGGTTTGCTGTTTTCTTGAAATTTTTATAACAGAAAACCGAAGGTTTGCTGTTTTCTTGAAATTTTTATACTTAATTTTTATATTTAATTGAACATTTTTCCTTTTTAGTTGGTTTGCTGTTTTCTTGAAATTTTTATACTTAATTTTTATACTTAATTGAACTTTTTCCCTTTTTAGTACATTTGGTTTGCTGTTTTTAATACTTGAAATTTTTATATCACTTAATTGAACATTTTTCCTTTCCTTTTTTCCTTTTTCCTTTCCCTTTTCCTTTCCCTTTTCCTTTCCCTTTTTAGTACATTTGCAGCCATTTTTTAATTTCCACCATTTTATTTTGCAGCCATTTTATATTTTTCAGTCATTTTATGATTTCCACCATTTTATATTTTTCAGTCATTTTATATTTTTCATTTTATATTTCCACCATTTTTTTAATTTGCTGCCATTTTTATCATTATTTTTATCATTATTTTTATTGTTAAGTTATCTTTTTTAATTTATATTCATTATTTAATAAATTTTCTTTTAAATGTATCTTTCTTTCTAATTCATTTTTAGTAAAGATTGTAAATTTAAATTATGAATTACAAATGGTTTAGTGTGTATTGTATAGTCTCAGTACTTTATGGGCAGTTGGTTGTAGTATTTAGTTAATATTTAATAGTTAGTTAATATTTAATAGTTAGTTAATTGTTAATAGTTAGTTGTTAATTGTTAATTTTTAATTATAAATTTTTAGTTGTAATTGTTAATTTTTAGTTGTGAATTTTTAATTGTGAATTTTTAATTGTAATTTTTAGTTGTTAGTTTTTATTTGTAAATTTTATTTGTAATTTTAAGTTGTAATTTTTAGTTGTTAGTTGTTAATTTTAAGTTTCAATTGTAATTTTTAGTTGTGATTTTAGCAGTTTTTAGTTAATTATTAATTTTTTCTTAATGTTAGTAGTTAATAGTAGTTGTTAGTAGTTAGTTGTAATTATTAATTATTAATTGTAATTGTTAATTCTTAAATCTTAGCTGTTTTTAGTAGTTTATTGGTTAATTGTTAGTTGTAACTTTCACTTGTAATTTTTATTTGTAACTTTCACTTGTAATTTTTATCTGTAATTTTTAGTTGTTAATTATTAATTGTAATTGTTAATTGTAATTGTTAATACTTAAATTTTGGCAGTTTTTAGTTAATTATTAACTTTTTAGCTGCAATTTTTAGTTGTTAGTTGTTAATTTTTAATTATAATTGTTAATTCTGTTAGGCTACTCATGTAGAATATATGGGTATAGATTACTAGTGTATATTAGACTGAGGAAGTAAGCTATAGAAGGCTAACATGGGGACTATATATAGTACCCAGACGAGGCTTAGCAGGAACGTAGAGATGAGCTCTAGCAGTAGACAATGTAACTAAGGATAATACTATGCAGGATAGGTATAGATCCCTAACAAATTCTTAAATTTTTGCTATTTTTAGTAGTTAATAGTTGTTAATTTTTAGTTGTTAATATTTAATAATTAGTTGTAATGTCTAGTAGTTAATTGTTAAGTTTTAGTTGTTAATTGTTAAGTTTTAGTTGTAATTTTAAGTTGTAATTTATGTAGCAGTTTATTAGTTAATATTTAATAGTTAATTGTTAATTTTTAGTTGTAATTTTTAGCTGTAATTTTAATTATTAACTTTCAATTATTAATGATAACTAGACCCACTGAATAATTAGAATCTGGATCCCTGGTTACTGGAAAGGTACTAGAACTTCATTTTATCAAGAATCTAGTCATACTGATTATTTATATTAACTGATTATTTATATTATTTACATAGCTAATTTAGGTTATTGTAATAATTTCAAAAATTACATGGTAAAATTAGATAATTAGATTGATCAATTTAAGAAAATACATATAAGATATAAAATTATTAATATCTATATAAAATTAATATTAAATCATCAAATAGCTGGTATTTCTAAAGTAATTAAAGAAACACAATATCATATATGAGTTGAGTCAATACCTCTTTTTTAGTTAAACCATATATTATAACCAGAACTCCTATAATTTTCTGTTTTCATTCAAAACTTTCATAATCAGAATGAAATATTAGATACTATTATTAAAAAGTTATCTAATAATAGTTTTCAATTTATAGAGGGTTGAAGAATTAATCAACTGCTGAAAAAAAGGAGAATTTAAATTTGGCTGCGAAAAAAAAAATCCCAAAAAATCCCAAATGCAATATTAATTGTAACTTTCAATTGTATTTCATACATTCTCTTTTATTTTTTGAAAATCAAGGTTTATACGCTGGAAGCATAACTTGAGGCTCATACGGAGGAAGTTGTTCGAAATTTTCATTTGCATTTTGATTTGTATTTTCTAAATTTGCATTTTGATTTGTATTTTGATTTTGATTTTGATTTTGATTTTGATTTTGATTTTGATTTTGATTTTGATTTTGATTTTGATTTTCATTTTGATTTTGATTTTCATTTGCATTTTCGAAATTTACATTTGCATTTCGATTTTGATTTTGATTTTGATTTTGATTTCCATTTGTATTTCCATTTCCATTTCCATTTTCTAAATCACGCATCTCAATTTCTTGATTTCGCCTCTTCTTCTTCAGGTCATATTTTATAAAAATGCAAATGACAATCGCCATGACTATTAAAAATATCCAAAACACATACATAGGCGAGAATTCGCTTTTATGGCCAGATTTGGAAGAAGCCGAGGAAGAAGCCGAGGACAAACTTGAAGTGGCCGAGGAAGGAATAGTTGAAGAAGGATTTGAAGACATTTAAATCATATATGGAATTTAAAATAGGAATTGTTCTTTATATATATATATATATATATATTTGAATTGGAAAGTGCAAGAAAAAAAAAAAATAACTTGGTTATGAATAATTTTTATAATTCATATTTTATAATTCGTTTATTCTTTTTATTTTTTAAATTCCAAAAATGGCATCAAATTGCTGCCAATTTACGAAAATACAAAACTTAATTGCAAATTTACGAACTTAATTCCTGAAATCTCATCACTTGTTATAATAAATAAGATAACATTCTCAGAAAGTAGCTTAATATTATAAAAGGATTTCTCCTATTCTCTCGAAATTATTATTTCCTTTTTTCTCAAAATATTTCCTTTTTTCTCGAAATATTTCCTTTTTTTCTCGAAATTTAAATAAATTTAATATGCATTTTTATAATTGGAAAGTACAAATTTAGTGTTATTACAGTTTATATAGTAATTTTTATTTATTCATAAAAAATATTAAAAGTGGAATAAAAAATAATAAAACATATTTAATTTTATGACTCATATAATGGAAGTTCAAGGTCATAAGGCAGTTCAAAGTTTTCCAAAAATGAATTGTTTCCTTCTTGTGAATTTATCTCATTTTTATTTCTAGTAATCAGAGTCATTTCAATCAGCTCAACTCCGCTCTCTAAATCATGTTCCTCGAGTTTTATCGGTTTTTCCTTAAAACTCGTAATCAAAGCAAAAGAAAATAGAACTATAATAAGAATCGCTCCTATTATGATTTCTATATTTCTCCCAATGAATCCGTTTTCTGGAATACTGGATGGTGTAGCCGTGGAAGTACTCATTGGATAATGATAATAAAAACTTTAATGATTATCTCTCTTTATATAGTTTTTTCTTATGCAATGCTAAACATTTGGTATGCTATAATAAATATCATTTTAAAGAAAAAAATCTATAGAATGGTTATTATCTGAATTGTGGTTATTTTTATGAGTTTTATGAGTTTTTTATGTGTTTTTTATGAGTTTTTTATGAGTTTTTTATGAGTTTTATGAGTTTTTTATGCGTCTTTTTATGAGTTTTTTTATAATTTTTTTTATGAGTTTTTTTATAATTTTTTTTATGAATTTTTTTATGAGTTTTTTTATGAATTTTTTTATAATTTTTTTTATGAGTTTTTTATGAGTCTTTTTATGCTTTTATTCTTTTTATAAGCAAATGGAAAAAAATGTATTTTAATTTTATTATAATCTTTGATATCTTCATTTTATCTTGATACTATTTTCCAATAGAAATGATCAAATTAATTTGATTAATTTTCTTTTTTTTCATTGATTTTTTTCATTGATTTTTTTCATTGATTTTTTAAAATTGCTGCAAATTCAAAATTCAAATTTTTTGCTGCAAATTTTTTTAAAAATGGAAATTTCATTAACAACAAAAATTTTTATTTCACATCAATTTCACGTGTATACATTTTTTACTGACTTTTGCAGAATCAAATTATTCTTCTTTTTCTTTTTAGTAAAAGTAGCTACTTGTAAAGTATATTTATATAAAGTAGGTTTATGAAGTTTTTAAGGTAATATATTTATTTATAAAAAACACTATAAAAACAAAATAACTAGATATCCATTTCTAAGGCTTATACGATGGAAGATGAGATTCGTATGGAGGAAGATTTTTATTTTCTGGATTGCTTAATATGACATTTTCAGTTCTTAAAGTGTCATTATGTTTTCTTAAATTCTCAATTTCATTTCTTAAATTTGAATTCTCCAATTTCTTAAATTTCTTTAAATTTTTATTCTCTTTGTTTAAATTGCGATTTTCTTTGTTCAAGTTTTCATTTTCTTTGCGTAAGTTTTCTCTTTCTTTGCGTAAGTTTTCTTTCAATTTCTTTAAATTTTCAAGTTCTTTTTCAAAATTTTCTTCAATTTCGCTGGAATTTGAATTCTCCTTCTTTAATGTTTCAATCGTTTTCTTTAAAACTTTATTTGTATTCTTTAATGTTTCATTTGTATTCTTTAAAATTTCATTTTCATTCCTTAAAATTGTATTTTCATTTCTTAAACCTGAATTTTCATTTCTTAAAGTGATATTCTCTGAAATTTCTGTATTTTGTGAATTTCTTAAAATCTCATTTTCATTCCTTAAATTGTCATTTTTCTTCGTTAAATTCCCATTTTTCTTTTTTAATCTTCCATTTCTCCATTCTAAATCTGCATTTTCAGATCTTAAATTCTTATTCTCCAGATTCGGATCCTTGCCTTTTATCAATTTCCAAAGAATCGTAATAATTATAACGATTATGGGAAAACCTAAAATCACGCATACGAATGGCACGAGAACTAAAAGTAGGGGATACATCTTAAAGACGTTACCTGAAGGAGAAGCCGAAGAACTTGGTGAAGCTGAGGATGGAGAATCCGATGTTCTTGAACGAATATACATTTTGGTATTTGTGCTTTTTTTTTTCTCTCTTTTCTTCTCTTTATATACTTAATTTGAGTGCGAAAAATTCAAAGTTATGTTCTTTTTTTGGCTGCAAATTCCCGCGAGATTATGCAAAATTCACGTTTTTTTTTTTAACTCAATGACTTTTAAACTCAACTTGAAAGTTCAATTTCTTCATAATTTGGAGTATAGGCGAAAACTATACTAAGCTATGGGAATGATTTATCATAAATCCTTTCAAGTTCCTTTGAATTATTTAAGCTTTGCACTTTTTTTTTATCATATAAGCAACTTAAAAGTTCCTGCGTGACCAAAATAAAAAATTATATAAACCCCTGAAATTGAGAAGATAATTATCTCGGAAGTATCGGGAATAAGAAATATAATACATACTACCACTTGCTAGTCCTGCTACTTACAGTATTTTTATTATAAGTATTTAAATATACCAAACATCATACAATTCTATAGAAAGTTCAAATTTATAGAATAAGCATTTTTCTAAAAAATCGAAAATTCGAATTTTGCAGCCAAAAAATACACAATTAATTTATTAGGAATCTATAAGTATACCAGATTTATTTAGTGAATATACACTTTTAACTACCATCACATATTCATCAAAATGTGGTTATACAAGGTTATTGGTATTTCTCAAAATCCCTATAGTTTAATTGAGTTTCATTTTTAAGTTTAATTCATGCATCAGGAACAGCAATTTCCCGGAAAGGCTCAAAATCAAAAATTAACTTTATAGTTTTCTGATGAAAAGTCAAAAAAATGGTTATAATACTTTGAGTTTAAAGTTTAAAGTGAATTCCGTTTAAATATTGTCTTTACTTCTTATTCTCCCTTGTTTCTAGTTATATTACTGAGAACTGGTATTTTTCGATTTTTCACTTGTATAGTTAACTAAGCTTTGTATTTATATTCTTGCAGAATCAGCTAAACGAAGAATAAACTGTAAATACGATATTTCTATTAAAATAAATTTTCGGAGTTTTTTGCAGCCATTTTTTTTATTCTATAAAAGTGTTTATTATTTCGTGAATCTGATTTTGAATATTCAGGAAATCAGTTTTCTTTATACTTCCTAGTAGAGTTATCTTATTCTTAGGTAGTATATTTTTAAGAACCAGTAGATTAATGTGAATTCAGGTATTTCTTATATCTTTATTTATTTCAGTTAAAAAAAAAACACACATTTTATAAAAACTGTAATTAAAAAAACACTTTAAACTTTTAAATATACTAAATATAATAAGTAAATAACAATTTCTAGTAAATGACGGATCCATTTCTCTTTTCACTATCTATTTAATTTCGCAAAACTTACAATAAAAAATCTTCCGATATAGTGTAACGGCTAGCACGGTTCGCTTTCACCGAGCAGACCCGGGTTCAACTCCCGGTATCGGAGTTTTTGGCAACGAGGCAACGAGCGTAGCGAGTTGCTCTTCATGTTTTTTTCATAATGTATTGTATTTTTCATTATGTATTTTTCATGTATTTTTTCATAATGTATTTTTTCATTATGTATTTCTCTTTCATGTATTTTTTTTATTATATATTCTTTCATTATGTATTTTTTCATGTATTTTTCATATATTCTTCATTATGTATCTTTCACTTTTTGATTTTAAATGGCTGCAAATTAATTTTCCATGGGAATTTTCAAATTTTTAAGAAAATGAAAAATTCCACTAGTTTGAATTTTATAAATAAAGTCTATATTGATAATAATTATGATATTTATTTTTATTCTATCGGAGTTTTCGTTTTTTATAGCAATTTGAGTTTGGAATTTTTCTTCTTTTTATTCATGGAGAATTTATTGAGTGATTCTAAAAAAAAAAAAATACTCAATAATAAATATTCTAGGGATTCGGAAATTTTTGATCTATATATAAAGTCAAAATGTTTAGAAACCGACCATAGAAATTAACTAACACCTTTACTGATCATAAGTATAATATGAGACAATATTAAGGACAGGTTAAAGAACAGAAAGATATTATACGATATAATAGCATTGATAAATCACACCAGCTTTTCATTCTTTATTCTTTTCTTTATTCTTGATTTCAATTTTATTCTTTATTCTTTATTCTTTATTCTTTATTCTTTATTCTTTTTTTATTCTTTTTTATTCTTTATTCTTTTTTATTCTTTCTTCTTTCTTTATTCTTTATTCTTTTTTTATTTCAATTTTCTAAATGGCTGCGAAAAAAATAATTTCAAAAATTTCAAAAATTCCAAGAGATTTATGCGGATTCCTACTATTTTTCTTGTTATTGGTTTTGGCATTTATAATCAGTAAAGTATAAAAAATCACTCTATGAATTTGAGATTTTCTGCCTATTCTTAAATAAAATGTTCAACTCGCTTGTGTTTTCAATTAAAGTCGATCCACTTTATCTTCGATAATAATTAGAAGAGAGATAGTATTTGGTATACATTTAGTATTTTAGTATTTTAGTATTTCTGGTATTTTAGTATTTCTAGTATTTTGGTATTTTAGTATTTTAGTATTAATATCAATACTTGGTTTATACTTAGTTTTCTGGTATAATAGTCAGTTCATTAGTCGAAGTTTCTCCCTTTATTCGCCATATTGAAATAAATACCTTTTAATATAAATATATCTTAATATAGTACCATTTAATAAAATACCTTTTAATATAACCTTTTAATAAAATACCTTTAATAAAATACCTTTAATAGAATATAAGAAAATCCTTTCCTGCTACAAACAGGATCTATAAATTCAGTGATGTTCCGAGATTTTCATCGCTATTCGTTTTTTATGCAATGTGATTTTGCAACCAAATAGAAAAAGAAACTTTTATAAACTAGTACTATATAACTAATACTATACTAATACTATATACTAAAACTATATAATTAATACTATATACTAATACTAAAACTAATACTATATCTACTCAAGCCTAGTTAGTCACATTTCTGTCAATAAAATTCCTTTGTGCTTGTTCTACGAATTATCACAAATATACCAACTCTGATTTCTCGTGTTTAAGTTTTTTTCTGTGATTACAATCATAAAATAAAAACTAAACTATTTACAATCCCTTAATCATATAAGTTACAAGAATATACTCATGTAAACTCGTTTTCGTGCTCATAACCAAAATCACCGGCTTATAAGTTTTTCAAGTATATACCATAATCAAGTTTTCTATAACTACGATGTATATGTAGTATTGTTATATATCTAGGAATTTAGAATATGAAATTATTTGCTCTTTTTTTGCACCCAAAGTTTGCAAAAAAATACAAGAAATGCCCAGAAAATGCTTATAAATGTTATAGGACACAAAGTGTGGCTATATATTCGTCCATTCTTTATGTAAAAATTCATATTATTTGAATATGAGTTGTTGAGCTTTTTCTAGAAACATGTTTTATTGGTTACTGGAAATGCTGGTGGATTTACTAACACAATATCAAGATAACGAGAAATAAACGAAAGTAAATGTCTAGTTGAGTATTGAAGATACCTATTTTATCTTTCCTATTTTATTTTTCCTATTTTATTTTTCCTATTTTTATCTTTTTTATCTCAAAACCCCCAAACCCCCTAAATTCGAAATCTCAAAATTGGAAAAACGAAAAAACCTCAAAATTGGAAATCTCAAAATCCTCAAAATCCTCAAAATCCTCAAAATCCTCAAAATCTCAAAATCCTCAAAAACCTCAAAATTCGAAATCTCAAAATTAAAAAACTCAAAAACGAAAAACTGCCTTTGTATCTCAAAATTCGAAAATCTCAAAATCTCAAAACCTCAAAATCTCAATCTCGCTTCGCTCAATTTTCAAAAAACGAGAAAATGCCTTTGTATCTCAAAAGAATAGATCATCATTTTCTTTCTAATTATAGACTACAAAAGAATTATAAAAGGCAATTCCCGTATTTCTCTCATCAACACGAAAACATGAAATTGTCCCTTATTTTCGCGAAATCCAATTGGCCACTACTTGTTCTTTCGAGAATATAAATCTGCCTAAGTTTTCCACTTTATTTTCTTTATATGATTCGTGGTCTAATAAAAAGTAAAATGGAATGAATTGTAGAATGTAATTTGTTCTTGTATAAACCCAAAACCAGTAAATTCTAAAGAAAACAGAAATACAAAGAGAAAGAGCGAAAATTTCACAATCCTACGATTTTTTCGGTTTCTCGGTTTTCAGGTTTTCTAGTCCAAAAATCATAGTTTTGAAAACCCCCTAAACCCCCTAAATTCCACTAAACCCCCTAAATTTACTAATAATATCATAAATATAAAGTAAAAAAAAAGTAAAAGAAAAAAAGATAAATTATCAAAAGGAAACTTCAAATCGAAACTAAAACCTCAAACCTCACAAAACTACGATATTTTCAGTTTTTCTATTTATTATTTAAACCCCCTAATTTTGAAAACCCCCTAATTTTGAAACCCCCTAAATTAATAATATCATAAATAAAAAGTGAAAAACAAAAGATTAAAAATTAAAGGAAAAGTGGAAACCAAAAAACTTGACAAACCTACGGTTTCTTGTAATCCATATAAAACCCCTAAACCCCCTAAATGTATAAGACATAAAAGGAAAAGGAAAATATAAAGCAACCTAAAACGTGTAGTTTTTATTCCTTTCAATATTTATATTCAGAATTACCTGGAAAATTCAATCGTAAGATTAATAAAAAGTATATTTGTATGGTTTTCATTAATAATATTTTGCAGCCAAAAAGACCCGAACTTCAATAGTAATATGAATAAATGAAAGAAACCTTGAATTTACAAATACTCACTCATTAACAAATCAACCATTATAAACTAAATGCAAAATCATCTCAAGTTCTAGAGTCAAAGTTTTCATGCGTGTATATGTATTGTATATTAGTATATATGATTTATTAGTATATATGATTTATTAGTATATATGATTTATTAGTATATGTATTTACTTGGAAATCTAATAACACTCTTTCAAGAGTATACCTAATGAACTGGAAAGTAGTTAAATCAGTTTTGTTAATATATGAAATTCCAGTGAGTTTTACTATACCAATGAAAATGACCGTCCTTTAATTTTCTTATATACAAGTATAGTGCTATTGGAAATAGAAAAACAGTTTCTTTTCGTTTATTGTGTAAATAAATAATTTTGCAGCCAAAATGCAAACGAATTATTTAAAAAACATTGGTAATCATGTTTTATTTGTTGGTATAAGGGAAGACTTTATAAAGAGCGAATTAAGGAAAATATATTGAGCACTACAAATACATGAAATCAGAGAAATTTCTGCATTTTGGCTTTTTTGCATTTTGGATTTTTTGAATTTTGAATTTTCTTGCATTTTGGCTTTTTTGCATTTTGGATTTTCTTGAATTCAACGATTTTGGTGTTTCTGGAAATCCTAAAACTTGAAAAAAATTATAATAATAATCATTTAGCATTTTCAGTGAATAAACTAAAACTATTTTTTACTCATAGTTTTTAAAAATTGTGATATTAATTTTCTTTATTGGCTGCAAAATTTGTAAATTGAATGTTACAAAAAAACAAGAAATTTCAACAATAAAAAAAAGAGATAATTTTTATATAAACTTTACATATGATTCCTAACATAAAGATTATCCAAGAATTTGAAGGAAAGTGAAAATTATAGAGTACTGTCAGAAATTTTCTTTATATTCATAATTACCTTACAATTTTGAAAAAAACTAAAGAAAATGTTTTAGCTGTAACATGAAATGATGTAACATGAAATCACGGAGAAACCTTTTCCGTATATATTGATTTTCGGGCCTTTTCCGTATATATTGATTTTCGGGCCTTTTCCGTATATATTGCAGTTAGGGCCTTTCTTATGTATTGCAGTTAGGGCCTTTTCCCTAGTATGTATATTTAGTTTGAACAATAAATGTAGTTTATTACATTTTTCCAGAAATACACAGCCTTTATCGAGTAAGAAACTATAAATAGAAAATAGATTTAACATTCTTAAATCAATTTTTTAAAAAAAGCAAAGTTATATGAAAAGTGAAATTTTGTAATTTGCAGCCAAAAATAAAAAAATACCATAATCAGTATTCACTATAAATTCCATATATTACATAAAGAAAATCAGTATCACAACCAGAAATTTACATACCAGAAATTTTCATAACCATGTAATAAATGTAATAAATGTAATAAATGTAATAAATGTAATAAATGAGAAATAAATGATAAATGATAAATGATCTGTATTTATTTTTTCAAGTTTCTTCTTTTTTCTGTTTTTTTTTGCTCTATTACATTCTCATTTCTCTTTTCTATTACATTCTTTTTATTCTCTTTTCTATTACATTCTCATTCTTTTTTTGCTGCTTTTTTCTATGCCTTTTTTCTATGCCTTTTTTCTATGCCTTTTACTATTATACTGGAAATATATTGAATAATAACAAGTAATAAGTCAAGTACATCAGAATATTTGTAATCCCTTTTAACTAAAACTGAACAATACCTGGATTATGTGTATTTTTCAAACTTCCTAAATGAAATTCAATCTCATTTTCAATTTATAAATGAAAAAAAGAACAAAATAAAATTGTATATGATTATACGTATTTAGAATAAAAAGATAAAAAGATAAAAAGATAAAAAGATAAAAAGAATAAAAAGAATTCTTTTAGTATAAAATAAACTTCACAAACCTTCGGTTTGTAAAGTAAATTAAAACTTCACAAACCTTCGGTTTGTAAAGTACTAGTAATAAAAAAGAAAAGCCACTCGCTCGTGCCTTTTTAGCCCGACGCGGGGGTCGAACCCGCAACCTTTTGATACCTTAAGCGCTTTTTGTGACGATAAAAGTCAAACGCTCTAGCCATTGAGCTAGCCAGGCCTTTTTGAAAAGTGGACGAGTCCGGAGTCGAACCGGAGACCTTTCCCATGCTAAGGGAACGCGCTACCAACTACGCCACACGCCCATTTTACAAAAAAAAATTGGTCACAAAATGTCTTACAAAAGGAATAACGAAAATTCCAGGCTTTCTATTAATTCTCGAAATATTGGTTATTTTTCTACTTTTATATCAAATTTATAATATTTATGTTAATATACATCTTTTTTTGCTAAATTTCCACTAAATATGTAGATTAAAGACCTAAGTATATATGAAAAATCTCAAAAATATCAAAAAAAAGTATACTGTATACTTTAAAAAACAATAAGAATAAAATAGTGATACATATCATATAATATATATCATATAATATACATAACATTTCATATAAAAAAAAACAGTACTACCAAAAGTGTATACTAGATACATGTTTCTAAAAAAAGTGAATTTAGGAACATCCTTAGTTTAATAAATTGATAAAAGTTACTAAAATAGTTTAAGAAAATACACATAGTATATAGAAATAGTATAAACTGTATAACTAACTATAAGGCATATTATCATAAAAAAATAAAATACAAACCTCCATCTTAAGTCTTTAGAATTGTTTATATAAAATTCAAGTAAAACAGAGAAATCCGAGGTTGTTAAAATAGATATCCTTTATTAGTTCTTTATTATTGAAGTTTGGGTGTTTTTTATTTATTATTGCATTTTGGGTGTTTTGTAATTACTATTGCACTTTGGATGTTTTGTGATTTTCTATTGCACTTTGGATGTTTTACAGTTTTTTATTTTCTATTGCACTTTGGATGTTTTTTAAATATGGAATGGCTGCAAAATAAGAAAGCCAAAAAAACCAAAAAAACGTTTATCATAATCCTACAAATATACTGCTGGTTTTAAAAATTTAAAGTATAATCTATAGCCAGTTATTAAGAAGATATAAATATGGATTAATAATTTGGAGGATTAATAATTTGGAGGACTAATTGAAAAAAGGAAATGAAAGAGAGCATTAGAGAGTAATGAGGAAATCATAAACTTACTTATTTACTTAAGTACTCATTTATTACTTAATTAAGTGCAAAACCGAATCAAGAAATAATATAGCTTACTATATACATAGCTTATACATTTCCTATATAAACCATAAAACCCCCTTTTTTAAACGTAGCTAAAAAAACTTTTTTAAAAAACTGCCCCCTGCCAGAATTGAACTAGCGACCTTTGCATTACAAGTGCAACGCTCTACCACTAAGCTAAAGGGGCGAGCTACGAGCGAGCTACGAACGAAGTGAGTAGCGAGTATTCTATTAAGTGTAGTTATGATATTAAGTATAGTTATTTTCATAAAGTGTACCTATTTTTTTCCTAGTTACTAACTTTTCAATATATATTTTATTTTCCTAGAATTCCATATATATTAAATACTAGATATGAAATACTAAGAAGGTTTATAAATTATCAAGTTAAATAAGGAAATTAAGTTTGTGATTTTTGATTTTTTCAGAAGTTAAGCTTAATTATTTTGCTTATATAAAAAAAAATATGGCTGCAAAATTAATAGACATATAAATATATTAAATGAATTTATACCAGGATGAATATAAAAGACAGTATAAGGTCTAGTGTAGATATAAATATAATCGAAATTCAATAACAGTGTTATACGATTTTTATATGACTATTTTACTAATATACTGGAAATACCAAATAATAAGAGTTACTTAAAATAAACATAGAAAACTCTACTAATTTCAATTTCCGTTATAAAGAAAATGTCAAATTATCTAAAATTATATTTATTTTAATAAATATCCTTTTTATTATTTAATATATCATTAATATGTATATTAACCCCCTAAATTAAAAACCCCTAAATTAAAAACCCCTAAAAACCCAAAGTGCAATAGTAGTTAAACTTTATAAACATATTGGTTATCAAGGGAATTTACGAGTTAAGCAAATTAGTTAACAAGTACTTTAAAAGTATCAAGAGTATATTATGTTAATTATAGTTTACTATGTTAATTATAGTTTACTATAAAATTATGGCGCTACCAAATATTTAAAGATTCCTGGAATAAAAAGAATTAAAAACTGGAACATAATTATTAAGAAAGTTCTAAGAATTATCATAAAATTATATTAAGTAAATCTCATGTAATTATCTAGAAATATGGTTCTACAAGAAGTATAGACTGGTATTTCTCGTTATTTGCTAATGTTTCATTTTTTTCTCGCTATTTAGCGAGTTGTTTTTCTCGCTATTTATTTTGTTTTTCTCGCTATTTCTCACTAATTGTTTTGTTTTTCTCGCTAATTGTTGTTTTTCTCGCTATTTCGTTTTTCTCGCTATTTCGTTATTCTCGTTTTTCTCGCTATCAAATTAAAAAGACCCGAACTGCAACACATAAATTGACCATACAAACAAAAAGGCCCGAACTTCACATAGTAAATAAAAAGGCCCAAACTTCAATACATAACGGAAAAGGCCCAAACTTCACCAAAACTAAGACCCGAACGTTGTCTACTTTTCACTTTATCCCGTCTACTTTTTCAAACCCTACACTACCCCTCTTTAACTGATTCGCAGGAACGAATCAACCCTCTATGAATAACTAGCTGAGGTTCGCAGGTATGAGATTTACATAGGAGTGAAATGTGCCTTTTCCTTTTTATACTATTGCAGTTCGGGCCTTTTCGATTTTACTATTGAAGTTCGGGCCTTTTGATAAAGTTGCAGTTCGGGCCTTTTCATAAAGTTGCAGTTCGGGCCTTTTTTATTTTATAGTGTTGCAGTTCGGGCCTTTTCCTTAAAATGTTGCACTTCGGGTCTTTTCATAAAGTTGAAATTTCTTACGTTGCAGTTCGGGTCTTTTTATAAAGTTGCAGTTCGGGTCTTTTTATAAAGTTGCAGTTCGGGTCTTTTTAATTTTAACGCGTATATATGAGAATGAGAAAATAGCGAGAAAATAGAGAGAATTGCTAGAAATTAGCGAGGATAAATTAGCGAGAAAAAAGAGAAAATAGAGAGAAAATAGCGAGAATTGCTAGAAATTAGCGAGAAAATAGCGAGAAAAAAGAGAGAAAATAGAGAGAAAATAGCGAGAATTGCTAGAAAATAGAGAGAAAAAAGAGAGAAATTAGCGAGGATTAGCAAGATTATAGATAATTAAATACAATAAATATGAGTATAATAGATAATCGAGTACAATATGAAGATAATATGAATTTAATATGAATTAAATTAGTAGTTTTAAAATAAAATAGTAGTTAATCAAATACAATATTAGTATTAAAATGTGTTTTTTAAATGTGTTTTTTAAATATCTTCAAAATATCTTGAGATAAAAATTGACGTGAAATTTCGCACTGCGAAAATTTCTCCGCGAAAATTTCTCCGCAATTGAAAATTTCCAAATCAAAAATCATAAACATTTATCACCATTATGTCCTCGAAAAACCTCAGTAAAGTGGTCAATGCGAGTAAGTATCCCCTTCCCTTTCTCTTTCCCACTAACATCCAGTCCAAAAATATTACCCTTTATCTCTTGCCGATAAAACATGGGATAACACGGGGTTACTAGTAGATGCCAGTTCTTCTATAGATTCGCCTATAAAGATCCTTCTTACTATCGATCTTACTCAATCCGTAGCCGAGGAAGCAATAAGAACTAATACCAATATCATTATGGCTTACCATCCTTTTATTTTCCGCGGTTTAAAGGCCATTACCCAGAACGATCCTCAACAACGCTCGCTCCTTAAATTGATTAAACACGGAATCAGCGTGTATTGTCCTCATACGGCCGTGGATAGTGCCAAGGGAGGGGTTAACGATTTTCTCGCTGATGGGATTTCAAAAAACATCCAATCTTCAAGAGAAGCCATAGAAAAAGATGAAAAAGTGGAAGAATGCGGAATGGGAAGATTGGTCACGTTATCTCGCCCAGTAAGTTTACAGGAACTTGTAGGGAATGTGAAAACGAGTTTAGGCTTGAAACACGTGCAAGTTGGTTTGGGAAGAGATCACGATATGGACTCGCTTATTACGACTATTGCGATTTGTGCCGGATCCGGCGCCGGTGTTTTCAAGGGAATCAAGGCCGATTTGTTCTATACAGGCGAGTTGTCCCATCACGAGGTTCTTTATCTTTCCGAAACAGGAAGTTCGGTTTTGGTTTGCAATCATTCGAATACGGAAAGAGCGTTTTTGAAGGTTTTTAAGGAACAGTTGGAAAACGAGTTGGGCGAGGGTTTGGTGGTGATTAGTAAGGAGGATAAGGAGGTTTTGCAGGTGTATTAGGGAAATAGGGCCTTTTCTTATGTATTGAAGTTAGGGTCTTTCCTATCTATTGAAGTTCGGGCCTTTTCTGTTTTTGCAGTTCGGGCCTTTTCTGTTTTTGAAGTTCGGGTCTTTTTTGCAGTTAGGGCCTTTTATATTGAAGTTCGGGCCTTTTCTCTTTTTCTATTGCAGTTAGGGTCTTTTCTTATATATTGAAGTTAGGGTCTTTTTTGCAGTTAGGGTCTTTTCTTTATATGAAGTTCGGGTCTTTCTCTATGTATTGCAGTTCGGGCCTTTTTTTTGAAGTTAGGGTCTTTTTTGATGTTAGGGCCTTTTATATATTAAGTTAGGGCCTTTTTGTTACAGTGCGAGTCTTTTATATTGAAGTTCTGGCCTTTCTCTATATATAGTTTCATATATATTGCAGTTCGGGTCTTTTCCTTATATTGTAGTACTTTTATATTGAAGTAGGGCCTTTATTTTGCACTTCTGGTCTTTCTTTTATATTAAAGTTAATGATCCTCTAAATATATTAAATAAAATTAACCATTTTACTATAAATAAAGATGAAAAGGGAGTGTTGTTTCGAGGTTTGGTTTATTGAGTTTATATCTGGGTTCTTTTTCTAAAACAGGTTTCTTGGGGGAAGTTTTTACGTTTTAATGAGATGATAAAAATGTTCATGTTATACAAGAAAAACCTTCAATAAATCCTTAAAAATATATAGAATTATATTCTAATGTATTTCATTTTTGGTAAAACTAGACATTTCAGGTATCTTTATTTGAATTTTTTTTGGCTGCAAAAAAAATTTTGCTACATAAATTGAGACTGAGGTTTATCATTGGGTTAAAAATAATCTATGTAAAGGTCGAGCAATTTGGCTTTTTCAGTTCGGGCCTTTTTATTTTGCACTTCTGGTCTTTCCTTTATATTGTAGTGCCTTTATATTGTAGTGCCTTTATATTGCACTTCGGGCCTTTTCCCTCTCATATTGTTGATGTTCGGGCCTTTTAATATATATTGCATTTAGGGCCTTTTTATTTTTGCAGTTAGGGCCTTTTATATTGAAGTTCTGGCTTTTTCCTCGATATTGCAGTTCTGGTCTTTCCTTATATATTGAAGTTCGGATCTTTTTTGTTTTTGAAGTTCTGGCCTTTTTCAGTTTTGGCCTTTCTCTATATATTGCACTTCTGGCCTTTTATGGAATCTGGATACAAGTACTAATATACAAATACGTCTTAGCTCTTACGTCAATTTTTATTTACGTGATCATAGAGAACTTACAGTTTACACTTGATTTACAAATTACCCCTAAATTTGTAACCATATCATTTAAGTTAATTCTTAGATGAAATTAGAATGTATAAATTTGTATAGTAAGTTTTTCGATTAGTTTTTTTCAGAGAATTTGCACCCAAATTTGACTGAGAATTTTGCTGGATTTTCGGCTCAGAATTTTCAGTTTTTGGGTGCAAATTTGGCGAATTTTCCTGAGAATTTTGTTGATTTTTTTCGGAGTTTTTCGTGGAATTTGAGGCAAAATTTTGCTGAGTTTTTTCGGAATTTTGCTGCAAATTTGAAGTTTTTGCACTCAAATTTGGCTCAGAATTTGAAGAATTTTCCTGAGATTTTTGTGAAGATTTTTGCTGAGAATTTTGCTGAAAATTTGACTCAGAATTTGGCGAATTTTCCTGAGATTTTTCCTCAAAATTTGGCGATTTTTGCTTTAAATTCTGTATGTAAAATAAATAATACTATTATATGTACTCCTCTTATAAGATACTCGAATATACGAAGCCTACTGTAAGTATTTCAATTTTCGGGCCTTCCCTTTCCTATTCTGGGATATTTATACCATTTTTAACCTCAAGTTGTCATATCATTGTCATATTATTGCAGTTAGGGCCTTTTCCTTTTTTTGTCTTTTTGACATTTGTCTCCTTTTTTGTCTTGTTTCTTTGTCTCTTTTTTTGTCTTGTCTCTTTTTTTTGTCTTGTCACGTGACCTTCTCCCAAAACACCCCAACTGCAATTATAAGTAATCAGGAGCAAGCAAGTGGCATGAAAGAAAGAAAGTACCAGAGTTCCAAAGAGTCCAGTTCTTAAGAGTCCAGTTGCTAAGAGTTCCATCGAATTCCTTTTAAACCATAAGAGGATCAGCTATTCAATGTTGGTGTATCAGAATTGAGTGGATTGTGAGAATCAGAGATATCAGATAAGAAGTGATCTATCATAATTGTAATCGTATATATCATAATTGAAAATAAGTGATACATCATAAGTGATATATCATAATTGAAAATAAGTGACATATCACATTTTATAATAAGTGATACATCGTAAGTGACGTATCACAATTGACGTATCATATATTTCCAATTGACGTATCATAAGTGATATATCATAAGTGATATATCATAATTGGGGTATAATTTATATTAAGTGACGTATCATAAGTGACATATCACATCTGATATTAAGTGACATATCACATCTGATATTAAGTGACATATCACATTTCAAATATTATCTGACATATCACATTTCAAATATTATCTGAGGTATCACATTTCAAATATTTTGTGACATATCACATTTCAAATATTTTGTGACACCTCACATTTGATATATCACATTTGATATATCATAAAAAAACAAAGAATCTAAAGAAATCAAACCTCACATACCTCACAAACCTTCGGTTTGTTCGGTATGTTCCCCCTTAACTCCCCCCCCCCCCCCAACCACCGCTCCACTGCTGTCCCGTGCCCCTCCCAACTCTTCCTCTTTGGCGGTTTCAACGACCTCGACGACCTCGACACCAACGTCTACCTCCTTGATCTCCCCACCAAAACGTGGCTGCACCGGAAACACTCTATCGAACGGGAAGGCCACCTGGCTGTTTATATAGGAAACGGAGACGTTCTTGTTTTCGGAGGCGTCGAAGTTCCGGTATCGCCGATATTACCGAGCCCGGAATTCGCCCTCATTCTTATCTATAATATCCCCCGGAATACATGGAAACCGGAATACATTGAGAACTCGCCGGGTTATAGAAACCGCCATGCATGTTGTCTTTCCGAGGACTCTACAAAGATGTATATTAGCGGTGGTTTCTGGAAGGGGAAACCGTTGGAGGATCTTCATTGCTTGGACCTTGTTGCCCGGAAATGGGCACCTCCGGTCAAGTTCGCGGCGAGATTCGACCATACGATTGCCGTGTACGGCGACCGGATCTTCATGTTTGGGGGGTTGGACAGTGAGATGATGGTCGGAAGTGGTGTGCTTTATTACTCGTTTGTGACCGGAAAAGTGGGCCGGATAGAGGAGGAGCCCACCCCCGGATCTCTCTCCACGTATTTTGCGTACTCGTCACGTGTTCTCGACTTGAAAATCGAAAAACCGGCAGTTTCCTATTTCGACCTCTCAACCTTTTCCCAGCACGAGCTTGTTTCCGGGGAAGAACTCGCCCGGTATTTCTCCAGAAACGGGTACCCGAATCTCACGTGGCTGCTTCTGTTTGTAAAAGAAAACACGCTTTGTTTCTTGGGAAGTGAAGTTCTGGGATTTTCCCATTTACTTGAATTGGATCTTGCCGAATTGGGAATACAGGAGGAGAGTGAGGTTGGGATTTCCGGGGATTTCGAGAGGTTGTTGATTTCCGGGGAGTTTTCCGATTTCGAGATTGTGTGTGTGGAAAAATATAAAGAAAATTGTGATGACACCCCCGAATTTATCTCGCTGACGGGAGATCCGGTTTGCCGGGAAGATCTTAGTATGAGTATTCCTGTACACAAGCTAATTCTTCTTACCCGGTGGCCGCACTTCCGGTCGCTCATCTCCACCGGTATGCAGGAAACCACGTCCAACCGGATGTTCCTCCCCGAACCGGCCACCCTCGTAAAGGCTCTTCTCTACTACTTGTACACCGGAACCCTCGAGCTCTCCCACTACGCCACCCTCGGCATGCTCGACTACTCCGGGCTCCTCGTGCTCGCCAACCTCTACGAGCTCCCGGATCTCCGCAAACTCGTGCTAAACAAACTCTTTCTCCGGTTCGAGCAGCTCACTAGTAACCCGGATCTCCCGGATCTCCTCCTCAAACTATGGTCGGATCTCTCCTTCACGGGGGAATCCATCTTCATCCTGAAAGTCATCCAGGCTATAAAGAATACTTGGAAGGATCTAACCAGATCAAACGCGTTCTTGAAACTCCTGAAAGAGGAAATAGTGAAATTGTGCCAGGACTGCTCGGAGAGTCCGTAATAGTATACTTATGTATTCTCATGTAATCTAAGTAGTGTAGTATGAAATGTGATGTGTCGTATATTATCAAATGTGATGTGTCATATGTCATATGTCATATATTTTGTCAAATGTGATATGTCATATTTTATCAATTGTGATACGTCATATAATATTATATGTGATATATCATATAATATCTCAAATGTGACATGTCAAATGTGATATGTCATATAATATTATATGTGATATGTCAAATGTGATACGTCATAAAATATCATATGTCATATGTCATACAGTATGTCACTTGTGATACGTCATATAATATTGTATGTCACTTATGATACGTCATATAATATCATATGTGATATGTCATATATTTTGACAAATGTGATGTCACTTATGATACGTCATATTTTAATCAAATGTGATGTGTCATATTACATCAAATGTGATATATCATATATGATACATCATATAAATACTACTCTTAAAATGGCTGCAAAAATTTACAACAACTTTTACATGACAAGCATACTTTAACTCCTGCTTATCTCAAGTTTATATAGGAAATTGTATATTTATTTATCAACTATTTTCTAATACAACAACGTAATACCTACTCTAATACTAACAACACTTGAAGAATATAAAAAGAAAATGAGTAGAAAATGAGTATTAGGAATAAACCTAGTCTATATCTATAAATCTAAAAGTGGAATTAAAGTTGCATGGATATTACTATTTTTTCTATTTTTTCTCTTTCTCTATTTTATCTATTTTATCTATTTTATCTATTTTATCTCTTTATCTCTTTATCTCTTTATTTTTTGTTAATTGAACGAATTAAGATTATTTAGTGAATATTAATATTCCAGATCTCGTAGCTTAATGATTTATATTTAAGTATAATTATACAAATCTAAAAAGAGGACTTTGATATAATTTTAAATTTATAAAAATTCGCAAAAATTTTCAAAATTTTGCAACCAAAATAAAAATCAAAGAAATTTGCAGCCATAATAAAAATCAATGACAAAGGAATAGAGAATCTTAAATAGCTAGTTATACGTTTATGAGTCTTATCATAAATGGTAGTTATAAAGCAATTTACATTATATATGTATTATTAATACATTACATAATCATATACTCACACTATTTAATCACCTCACTCTAACAAATTTCAGAAATAAGGTCCCTTGGCCCAGTTGGTTAAGGCGCGGTGCTAATAACGCCGAGATCAGCAGTTCGATCCTGCTAGGGACCATTTTCTCTTACTCAGGGCGTGTGGCGTAGTTGGTAGCGCGTTCCCTTAGCATGGGAAAGGTCTCCGGTTCGACTCCGGACTCGTCCAAAGAGATTTAATTTTTTAATTTTACCTTTTTTTTATCATACTTCTTTATGGAGGCATTTTTTTTCTATTAAATCTTTTATAATAAACTTTTATATGTGATCTCATGGAAATTTTCAGATATATCCCATTTGGATTATGATGTATATTTAAAATTATATCACATTTGAGTTTAGATAGGTCACTTTATATTTTTTGAATTCATATAGGTCACATTCCGATACATCATATTTAAAATAAGATATATAATATTTGGATTCCGATAGATCACATTTAAAATCTGATAGGTTACATTTAAAATAAGATAGATCATATTTGGATTATGACAGGTCATATTTAAATTACGATAGGTAATATTTAAATTACGATAGGTAATATTTAAATTACGATATATCATATTTAAAACCTGATAAGTCATATTTAAAATAAGATATATCAGATTTTAAATATGATAAGTTACATTTCATTTAAAATAAGATATATCAGATTTGGATTCTGACAGGTCATATTTAGAATAAGATATATAACATTTGAAGTACGATATGTCATATTTGAATTACGATATGTCATATTTGAAATCTGATATGTCATATTTAAAATAAGATATATCATATTTGGATTACGATAGGTCATATTTCAATTACGATATGTCATATTTGAATTCCGATAGATCATATTTAAAATCTGATAGGTTACATTCGATTTAAAATAAGATACATCATATTTAAATTCCGATAGTTCATATTTAAATTCCGATAGTTCATATTTGAATTACGATAGGTCATATTTGAATTACGATATGTCATATTTAACCTGATAAGTCACATTCAAATTCAACTGAGTTAAAGAAATTCTGTTTAGTTTATTCTTAAAGTAAAGGAGAAATTGTTTAGTATCTATTATAAGACTTCTATCTTTTACGTATTTTCAGATTACTATCATTAAGTAAATTTTAAGGATAGGACTCGTATAAAGAGTATAAACCAATTAACTTATGAACTTTATTTACAGCCAATTCAAATATGATAGGTCGAATGTGATTGGTTATAAAACAACCAACATATAACCAATATAGTAAAGTATGCCTTTTTTAATGAAGGATTAAAACCCTCCAATGATAATTTCGATTAATTTCAAAGCCATTAAACGTGGATCACATTTTGTTTACATACATTCTTGAATACATCATATTGCTTATGGCTTATAATTGGCTTGTTTTACATTCTTGAATATACTTAGTTATGTCCCACGTTTCTAGCCTAAAGAGTATAGTAGTACATAATAGAAGTTTCATATATTCTCATATTTTTTTCATAACATTTAATATGATACATCATATTATTACTTAAAAAATCATAAGAAAAATTTTTAATACATAATATACATAATATACATAATATATATAATATATATATAATATATTTATACTTTCATTTTTTTTTATATGTTTTTCCTTTTGGACATTTTTTCCGTCAAAGTGCTCCAGTGGCGCAGAGGTTAGCGCTTCGTGCTTATAGCTGTCTTACGACGATTGGTTATACCAAAGTCACGGTCGTGTGAGGAACGCGACGGTCGTGGGTTCAATCCCCTCCTGGAGCAAATTGGCTTTTTTTGAAAAAACTTACTACACTGATTTTTTTAGAGAAAAATTACCACATTGATTTTTTTAGAGAAAAATTACCACATTGATTTTTTTAGAGACATACCATATTAATTTTTTTAGAGACATTCCATACTAATAATTTACCATATTAATTTTTTTAGAGACATACTAATAATTTACCATATTAATTTTTTACCATACTAATTTTTTTAGAGACTCATCACATTATACTCATAATACTCATCACATAATACTCATCACATAATACTCATAATATCAATGCATCATGTAAGTTCCTAATCCATCTTTCTAATAGATTGATACTGATAATCTTTTAAAACCATCACTATATTTATTTAACTCGTTAACTGTTGATTATTATTTATGTTTCACATTCTCCAAATGAAACATAACACTCGAGTAGCCACAAAATGGCTTATATCCTTTTTTATCCAATAACTATGACTTGTATCCTTATCCGATATAGTGTAATGGCTATCACAGGGCACTCTCCATGCCCTGATCCGGGTTCGATTCCCGGTATCGGAGGAGAAGACTTCTTACTATTATCTTTTTTATTAGTATCTTTCTGTTTATACCTGTATATAAAAAGTACATACTGAAAAAAGTACTAGTAATAAAAAAGTACTAATTATTTTACTAGTAATAAAAAAGTACTATTATTTTTACTAGTAATAAAAAAGTACTAGTAATAAAAAAAAAAAGCCCCTCGCTTTGCTCGTGACTTTATTTTTACTAGTAATAAAAATAACTCACCTACTCGCTTCGCTCGTAGGTTCGTAAAGCCCGATGCGGGGGTCGAACCCGCAGCCTTTTGATATCCTACTAAGAGTCAAACGCTCTACCGATTGAGCTAACCAGGCTTCAGGTCGTACCCGGATTCGAACCGGGGTTGTCCGGATCAAAACCGAAAGTGATAACCACTACACTATACAACCGAATACGAGTGAATTCTGGCGCAGCCAGAATGAACAAAATACGTTTTTAACGTTTTTAAGTAACGTTAATGATAATTAACGTCATTATAATTAACGTAATTAACGTTTCCATTATTCATGCTAGTTAACTTATTCTATTTAAATCTCCACGTGTATAATTATAATTAACATAACCAAGTTACATAACCAAGTTACATAACCATAAAAAATAATGTAACATGACCAATGTAACATAACCAGTTATCAGTTATCTATCTAAGCACGTGCTATCTTATTTTCGGCAAATAAACGATACTAGAAGCCCGTAAAAAAAAAATGGTTGCAAATCTAGATCCGTATCATAACAGATACATATTACTTATCATAACAGATACATATCCTTATCATAACAGATACATATACTTATCATATACTTATCAGACTTATATATTTATAGATAACATAAAATTAGTAATATACATGTAAAGTCTTAAAATGTACTAGTAATATACATGTATAGACTTAAAATGTAATATGATGTATACTATTTTTACTAGTCATATTTCCTAATATATGATATATAATATATGATACATACTATTTTTACTAGTATATGATACATAATATATGATATATAATATATGATACATACTATTTTTACTAGTATATGATACATAATATATGATACATACTATATGATACATACTATATGATACATACTATATGATACATACTATTTACTTTGCCGAACTCATGCAAGCTGCCCATGGGCCCATGCAACAACACACTATGCATAATACCAGCCAATGGAAGGTGGAGCCTATATCGGGAATGTAGCGGAAAAGGGGAGGAGTACTGAGATAAGAATGTTGGTACGTTATTACTTGAAACGTGTTTAGTGTAAGTCTTATAGATATACTATTGAAGTTAGGGCCTTTTCTTATTATTGCAGTTAGGGCCTTTTCCTTGAAGTTCGGGCCTTTTCCTACTATTGCAGTTCGGGCCTTTTCCGAATTATTATTGCAGTTCGGGCCTTTTCCGTCTTATTATTGCAGTTAGGGCCTTTTTATAATATTGCACTTCGGGCCTTTTCTCTTTTAGTTCGGGCCTTTTTTTACTATAAATGTTACTATTATATTATTGCAGTTCGGGCCTTTTTTACTATAAACTTATTATATTATTGCATTTCGGGTCTTTTTTACTATAAACGTATTATATTATTGCACTTCTGGTCTTTTCCTATTAAGGTTACTATTTTATTATTGCACTTCTGGTCTTTTATTACTATTGCACTTCTGGCCTTTTATTACTATTAACTTACTATTATACTAATATTATACTATTACTAGTAAACGCACTATTGTAGTAAACGCACTGTTGTAGTAAACGCACTATTATACTATTAAACGCACTTTTTTTATGGGGCTGATTGTTATCATTCCACTGCTTCGTCTAGAGATGACGTAAAACACAGGACTTCTAGAACCGTGTCAAAGGAGTTTGGAGTCGAATCAAATGACTGGTCAGATATGGCTATGTTGTTAGGAGCGCGTATAACCACTTTAGGAAAAACAGAATGTAAATGTATCAGAGATAAGCATAACATAACATTTATATGTAGTATACATATACTAGTTAATACATTAGTAGTATGTATACTATGTAAACTGTTGATTTTCGGGCCTTTCTTATGTATTGAAGTTAGGGCCTTTCCGTATATATTGAAGTTAGGGCCTTTTCCGTTTTATTATTGCAGTTCGGGCCTTTCTTATGTATTGAAGTTAGGGCCTTTTCCGTAGTATGTATAATATAATATATATAATATAGTATGTATAATATAATATGTATAATATAGTATGTATATTTACTATGTATTTTTATTTTTTGTACCTTTTTTTGTACCTTTTTTGTACCTTTATTATTTTCTAACATTCTTACACAAAGCCCCCTGCATAGGAATGTTTTTTGCAATCGATTCATCTCGATATGTCAAAAATCAAGAATCCACGTATAAATAACGAAGAAATCCTTCCAATTTTCCACTTTTTTTTCACCATCCAACTACTACCAACTACAGTCCTTCCTTATGCTTTCCCAAAAACTCTTAGTGGTTATAGCCACCTTTATGATGAATTCCATGTTCACCTCTGCCTTTTCCGCCAGCGGAAACTCCAACGTGGCTGTTTACTGGGGTCAGAACTCTAATGGCCAACAGAAAGAGTTAGCTACGTACTGTGAAGGATCCAGTGCTGACATCATCATTCTTTCTTTTCTTAGTGCTTTTCCACAAATGCAGTTGAATTTCGCTAATGCGTGCTCCGAAACCGGAGCCGATGGGCTTTTACATTGCACAAAAATCGCCCAAGATATAAAGTCGTGCCAGGCTCAAGGAAAAAAAGTGTTGCTTTCCATGGGAGGCGCGTCGGGATCTTACGGGTTTTCTTCCGATGCCGAGGCTACCGAGTTTTCCGCGACTTTGTGGAATAAGTTTGCCGGTGGCAAAGACGCTAGCCGTCCCTTTGATGACGCGGTAGTGGACGGGTTCGATTTTGACATCGAGGATAACCGGAGTACCGGTTACGCGGCATTGGCCGAGGGGTTAAGAAAACACTTTAAGTCCGACACCACAAAACAGTACTATCTTTCCGCGGCTCCTCAGTGCGTTTATCCAGATGCGTCTGTAGGAGATGCATTATCCAAAGCCGGGTTCGATTTCGCGTTTATTCAGTTTTATAACAACTATTGTTCTTTGGATAAACAGTTTAACTGGGATACGTGGACTGATTACGCTAAGAACGCGCCTAATAAGAACATCAAGTTGTATGTAGGACTTCCGGGGGCTAAATCTGCGGCCGGATCGGGATATGTTGATCCAGAAACGGTAAAGAAGGTTTTGGGTAGTGATATTTTGAATCATCCTAATTTTGGGGGTATTTCCATGTGGGATGCTGCAAGTGGGGGATCCAATGTGGTAGAGGGGGGGGATTTTATTGAGGCAATGAAGAAGATTGTTAGTGGAAGTGCTGCAAGCACTTCCGCTTCGGGAAGTTCCTCTGGAAAAATTTCCTCTTCTGGAAGTTCCTCTGGAAAAATTTCCTCTTTCGCTACCAACTCCACTTTCATCCCCCACACGCTCAAAACGGTATACCCCTCCGCCACAGCTCAACCTCATGCAAGAGAATACAACGAGACTTTTCACCCTATCAACACTTATCCAGGAAAGGAAAGTGGATCTTGGAAAATCGGAACCATTATTCCAAATTTGGGTCGTGAGGAAAATGTGACTGATCATGAAAGTCATGAAAATCACCATACTCATCACAATGGAACTCATGTGACTCATCATCATCACAATGGAACTCATGTGACTCATCACCATCACAATGCTACTCATGTTACTACTAACTCCACTAACAAGTTCACCTCTCCTAAATTCAGATACGCCAAACGTGACGCTCCTGAGATGTATTCCGTTTATGACAACTCCACTGGGAACTTTACTGTGTACAACTCCACTTATGATTCGTCTGATAACGGAACTTATATTTACGCAAACGGCACGGACTTTTCCCAAAAGAGTTTTCTTGGGAAGATTGTAGGGACTGCGGGGAAACTTGTGGGGAAACTTATTAGTGGGGGGACCGATGGGCTTGTGAATGTTCCGGTTAATATTAATTATAAGCCGACGACTGCAGCTGCGCCAGCAGCTGCGCCAGTTGCTGCAGCTCCTGCAGCTTCTCCTGCAGCTCCTGCACCAGCCGCCGCTCCAGTTGCTCCTGTTGCTGCAGCACCTGCAGCTGCCCCTGCAGCCGCCGCTTCTCATGCAGCCCAACACAAGGAAGCCGCACCTCCTGCACCACTTCCTCAAACTCCTACTACCACCTCGGTTATTCCTACCACCTCGGCTATTCCTACTCTTCCAGTTCACCTCGGCCCGGGTCTCGCTTCGCCTGCCGTTGCTGGTACTGTTGAGTCACATGTTGCTACTTCTGTTCCTACTACTAGTACTAGTTCTACTACTAGTTCCACTTCTTTAGTTCCAACTACTTCAAGTACTTCTTCAGTTGTTACTCCAGTTACTTCTTCTTCAGTTGTTTCTACTTCTTCAGTTGTTTCTAGTTCTACTACTTCAGCTATTACTTCCTCGGTTATTACTTCCTCGGTTGTTACTTCCTCGGTTACTTCCTCGGTTGTTACTTCTTCCTCGGTTATTACTTCTTCCTCGGTTGTTACTTCCTCGGTTTCTATTGCTTCCTCGGTTGAATCACATGCTTCTGTTGCTACTACTTCTTCTGTTGAAACTCATGCTACTCCAGCTACTCCAGTTTCTATTGCTTCTTCTGTTGCTTCTCCAGCTAGTCCAGTTTCTGCTCCTGCTCCCGCTATTACTACTCCAACTACTACTGGTCCTTCATTAGGCGGCAAAATCGTTTCCGTTGCCTCTGCCGCTGCCGGCGTTGCCAACGCGCTTTCGCCCGTTATCGGCCACTTGCTTCCCGGCGCCGCTGCTGGCGGCGCCGCTGGTTCCGGTTCCGGTTCCGGAAAAGCCGATACTAACTCGCTTGAAACTTCCATAAACACTTCGCTTACAACTTCCTCGGCTTCCTCGGCTACAACTTCCTTAAGCTCGGCTTACACTACCACATGGAGCATCACTTCGTACGGAAACGGAACTATTTCCGCTTCTTCTATGGAATCCTCGGCTGCTCCTTCCTCATGGGCTTAATCTAGTTCTAGGCTTAACTGTTCTAAGCTTAACTGTTTTAGGCTTATTCTAGACCTTGCGGTCATAAGGACTCGCAAAGTGTCTAGTGTTGTAAAGTTCTTCCTTCTATATGTTATACATGTTTATTTTCGAAAAGAGCATCTAGAGCGAAGCGAGTAGATGTGTAAGTGTAGTATTTGTTATGTATTGTTTATTATGTATCATTTATTCTTATTCTTTTTATTACTTATCATTTATTACTTATCATTTTCAAGTGTATTATTTATTTCTTATTTTTTTATTACTTGTCATTTGTTACTAATCATTTTCTTCTTCTTTTTTATTACTTATCATTTTTTTTCTCGTAGCTATTTTAAAGTGTATTATTTATTACTTATTACTATTTATTAATTATTACTTATCATTTATTACTTCTTTTTTTATTACTTATTCTTTTTTTACTTCATTTTTAATTATTACTTATCATTTTTTTATTCTTTTTTTCTTATTCTTTTTTTCTTATTCTTTTTTTTTCTTATTCTTTTTTTTACTTCTTTTTTTTTAACTCAATGATTTTAATTATTACTTATCATTTTTTTATTACTTCTTTACTATTTTTTATTCTTTTTTACTTCTTTTTTTTAACTCAATTATTACTTATCATTTTCAAGTGTATTCTTTTTTTATTATTACTTATCATTTTTTTATTCTTTTGTATTATTTATTACTTATCATTTTTTAACAATGATATATATTTAAGTATCTTTTTTTTACTTATCATTTTTTACTTATCATTTTTTCTCGTAGCTGTTTAAGTGTATTATTTATTTATTACTTATTCTTGTTATTTGTATTTATTCTATTTTTACTTATTCTCTTATTTTACTTATTTAAGTGTATTACTTATTTTTACTATTTATTACTTATTATTTTTACTTATTCTTTTTTTATTCTCGTAGCTGTTTTGTACTTTTCATGTGTATTATTTATTACTTATACTATTTATTTCTTATACTATTTATTACTTATACTATTTATTTCTTATTCTTTTTATTACTTATTCTTTTATTCTTATTCTTTCAAGCTTTTATTCTTTTTTTATTCTCGTAGATGTTTAAGTGTACTATTTAAATTATGTATTACTTCTTTTTTATATTTCTTATTACTTATACTATTTATTACTTCTTTACTATTATTACTTATTCTTTTTTTACTATTTAAGTGTATTAATTGTATTTCTTCGAAAATTGGGTCTGAATTACTTTCCAAAAGAAACAAGTTGAGAGTATCAATGGTCCTAAATATAAAGATTTAGTTTTAGACATAAATTTATTATTTTTAAATGTAAAATGTTTTTGTATTAAGTGTATTATGTATTATTTATTCTTTTTGTTCTTTCTATTTTCAAATGTATTATTTAAGTGTACTACTTATTTTTGTTGTGTACTATTTTTTTATTTTGTAGTTTTCTTTGGTTTCTTATGATATCAAATGTGATATATCAGATAATATATGTCACAAAATATTTCAAATGTGATATATCAAATGTGATATATCACAAAATATTTAAATATGATATCTCAGATAATATTTCAAATATGATACCTCACAAAATATTATGTGATACCTCATATAATATTTCAAATATGATACCTCACAAAATATTATGTGATACCTCATATAATATATAAAATATGATATATCACAAAATATTTCAAATGTGATACCTCAGATAATATATGTGATATATCACTTATGATATGTCACAGAATATTTCAAATGTGATATGTCAGATTTGATACCTCGGGTAATATTTCAAATGTGATACCTCATATAATATTTCAAATATGATATATCACTTATGATACGTCACTTAATATAAAATGTGATACCTCAATTATGATACCTCAATTATGATACCTCACTTATGATATATCAGTTATTATCAAATGTGATATATCACTTATGATACCTCAGATAATACATCAAATGTGATATGTCACTCTAAGGAAAAACCATAGAAAATGGTCTTTTTGAAGTTGTAATATAAAGCTTACTATTTCTTCTTTTGTATTATTCTTGCTCTTTTAAGCTATAAATGAAAGCAATATAAGTAATATAATCTGAATCTTATTCGTGTATTATTTTTAAGCTATTTATTCTATTTATTTATTTTTGCTATTTATAATTTTCTTGCTATTTATTTATTTTCTTTATTTTATTTTTTTCACTTCTTTTTTTAATGGCTGCAAAACTGAAAATGCATAATGTTTATTATTTCCTAATTAGGTACAAATCGGGTATATAGCATAGTTATATTATTTTCTTATTTGATTTTCTTATTTGATTTTCTTATTTGATTTTCTTATTTGATTTTCTTATTTGATTTTTTTAAAAAAACATAATACTTAAAAAAATTAAAAAATATACCAATAAAATAGTAAATCGTTTTCTATCTAAATAATATAGAAGATACTATAATTGATATTTAAAAGTCATTATATTCCTCTTTTTACTTTTCCTTGTATTTAAAGTTTCTCAGAAATCTTAGAAATTGAAAAATACTCCTTAAAAATTATTATGAGATAAAAAAAATTAAATTAGTAAATGACTAATGGATATAAAAAAGTTAAAAAAAGTTTTAATATAAAAAAGTTTTAATATAAAAAGTTATACTTTACAATATTTAGTTTAGTATTAGAATAATAGAAATCATAGTTATATTAATAAACTCTTGATTAATTCCTTATACATTTTCCATACCAGTTCTTATAATATTCTAACCTTTTCCTTTTTAATTTAAAAATGAATAAACTGTGAATTGATGAAATTCATATTTCCAGTATTTAGCAGATATAATATTCAAGAAGAATAAGAGTTAACTAAAAATTAATCCAAATAAAAAATTCAAAATAAAAAGGTAAAAATTGAAAAAATGCTGCAAAAAAAAGGCTGCAAAAAAAAAGAAACCAAAAAAAAAGAAACCAAAAAAATGAAAAAAAAGGCTGCAAAAAAAAACTCAAAATGTCCAAATTAAGAAACGAATCTAATTTTCATTTAGTTTTTTTTATTTGTCAAGGTATAAATAAATGATAATCAATAATTTCTGAATATCCAACTTATTTCTTATAAGGGATTTAAGTGTTTTCTAAAAATTCCATGTATAGGAAATACTCTTTAAAAAAGAGAAATACTAAAATGAGATTAATTCGTAATTACAAAATAGTATGTAAATTTTACTAGAAAAACGTTTTCTTAGTTCTTTTTAAGTTCTTTTAAGTTCTTTAATTATTACTTAGTAGAGAAAATGTTCTAAGCTATTTAATAGTTAAGGTTAGTTTTTGTTTTTTGAATATATGTTAATATATTTATAATAGAGAAAAGAAAAAGAAAAACGCTTTAATATAGAAGAAAGGTTTAGAACTTTTAGGAATTTAATTTAGAACTTTTAGGACTTTTTAGGAATTTATTTTAGGAATTTATTTTAGGGGTTTTTATAATTTAGGGGGTTTTATAAAATGTTTTTTATATTTAAAGATTTTTAACTAAGATTATAAAACTAATAACTAATAGGAAAATCCGAAAAGAGTTAACCTATTATCTATTTTCTTATAGATTATAGGCTTAGTATTAATTTAGGGGCTTTTTATATTTATTTTGACTCAGGTTTTCTTAATATTTCTTTGTTATATGTTTAATTTTAATAGGGTTTTATTTAATTTCTTATACTTTTAAAAGGAGTATACGAATAGTATTAAGTAAATACTTAAAAAGGGTTAAAAATCGGGAAAATAATTGTAAGTATAACAGATTTAGTAAAATAAGAAAACGAGAGGAAACAAAGTGAAAATTCCAGAAAAATTAGTAAGTTTTAAGTATTTGGGGTTTTTTAATTTAGGGGGTTTAGGGTTTTTTTAAAAGTTTTTTTTTAATTTGGGGGTTTTAGGGGGTTTTTAAAGTTTTTTTTAAAATTAGGGGGTTTAACATTTAGGGGGGTTTATCATTTATTTTTATATAAAGGGTTTTTTTTATTTAAAGGTATTTTTTATTTAATTTAGGGGTTTTTATTTAAAGGTTTTTTTTATTTAAAGGTTTTTTATATTTAAGGTTTTTTTTATTTAAGGTTTTTTATAATTTAGGGGGTTTTCTAAAATAAGGGGGTTTTCTAAATTAGGGGGTTTATTTGAGGGGGTTTTTATATTTATTTTTATTTAATGTTTTTTAACTATATAAGATATATAAGAACAAAAAGTTCTTTCTATTTTTTTCACTCGAAATCCTCGCCATTTGTCGCGTGTTGTAATAAACAATGTACAAAGTAATTTGTAAACGGAGAATTTTCTTTATTTTTGCAGCCATATTCCAAAATTTCCCAGCAACATGGACATACTATTCCCGGTTTTACTTCTCCTTTTATTAAGTAAGAGCCTGCGAAAATCGGACTGGGAAGGAGATAACTACTGGGTTTTATTCCATGTTGGGTTATAAGGTGCAGAGAATATTCCGAGTTTATTTCGTAAAACTTGGAAATACAACAAAAAGGACAAATTCCGTGGATTTTTCCGTGAATATTTCCGTGATTTTTTTCTATTTTCAAGATTTGTGGAGAAAACGGATTTTCCTCAGAAAAGGAATTTTCTCGGAATTCCACGTCAAGTTTTAAATCCTGGAAATACTTAATATTTCTAAGGTACCTTAATCTGAAAATATTACAAGTAGGAATAGGTTGAGTGATTATAGGTTGGAATAAGGAGCGGATTCTTTTTTTTTCGGAAACAGGAATTGGTTTTGTAGCGTTATTTTCAGGAAATTCAAGATCGAATTCATAAGGCGCCTTAGAAAAAAGATTATCCTTAAATTTTGACAAGTTTTTTGACGTAAATTTAGACTCAGATTTTTTAGGCGTAAATTTTGACTCAAATTTTTTAGACGTAAATTTAGACTCAAATTTTTTAGACGTAAATTTTTCATGCTTAAAATTTTTATCATTAAAATTTTTTGACATTTTTTTTGACACATTTTTTGACAAATTTTTTGACATTTTTTTTGACATTTTTTTTGACAAATTTTTAGACAAATTTTTTGACATAAATTTAGACATAAATTTTTTATCCTTAAAATTAGACTTAAATTTTTTATGTGACATTTTTCCTTTTTGGATTCCTGTTTCTTGAAATTCATCTTGATTTTTGTATAATCCTTCCAAAAGATCATTTGAGAAATCCGTGGCATTTCTAATTTCAACAATTAGAGATTTATCCTTATACCAATTAAGACCATACCTTTTCTCATAGGAGTCCTTATAGTACTTTTTAACCCAGGCACGAATGTTTTCTGGGTTTATTTTATGTGCTACTTTTAGAAAAGCGCTTTGGATTTGAATTTTCATGGATTCGTTAAATTTGCCTTTTTTATCTTTTTCAATTTTCCCTTTTTCAAGAGTTAAAGGACTGGAAAGATTTCCTAAAGAATCGTAATCTTCAAAGAATTCACTGGATTCTTGAAACATGAGGAAGCACAAAGAAAAGTGGTTTTATAAATTGAGAAAAAAAAAGTTATGATTTTATAGGAATTTTCAAATTGGCTGCAAAAAAAAAACTTGGAAATTTTTAAAGTGACATATAATAAGAAATAGATATTAGAGATATTAGAGATATTAAAGATATTAGAGATATTAGAGATATTCTTAATCTTATAAGAAGTTTCTTTATTTAGGTTCTGTTTGTAAATTTTTACTTGTTAATTTTTGTTAATTTTCTATTTGTAATTTTTGTAAATTTTCTATTTGTGTTTTTTTGTGATTTTTCTATTTGTGCACATAAATTTTGCAGCAATTCAAAAAAAAAATGGTCAATTCAATTTTTGTGGATTCACGTGATTTTCTTAATATACAGCTATACTTATTTATATATTTAAGTATAACTAGACATAATTGTAGGGTATTGGTTATATCTTTTGATATTTTATATCCTTTGATTATGCAGAAAATCAAGTTTTCCAAAAAAAAGCTTCGCTTTTTTTCGCTTTTTTTACGCTTTTTTTACTCTTGTTAATTTCTACATCAATTTTGTTTTCTTACTATTGCACTTTGGATGTTTTCTATTTTTAGTATTGCACTTTGGATGTTTTTTGAAAATTTTTATTATTGCAGTTAGGATGTTTTATTTTTTGAGTTGATTTTTAACATGACTAATATCAGTGGGTAATTCACGAGAAAAGGGAGTTGGTGAGATAAAACTAGCGTAGTTAGTGAGAAGTGTGTTAGTTAAAGCGAATGTAGCTTATTTCACGTTTTTAACTTATCTAGTTCTCGAGTTATTTCTCTTTTATATCTCCACTCTTTACTATTGCAGTTCGGATGTTTCTGAGGTTTTGAGATTTTTATAATACTTATAACAATTATTTGGAATATTTGAGATGTTTATAAGTAAACTACAACTAGTTAGTTAGTTAAAATGTAGTTAGTAAAGCAAGATATGTTCGTTTTAAATTTGTAACTTTGTTAGTTCTTCTATTATTTCGGTATTAAGTAATTTGTATATTCTCTTTTTTTTATTATTGCGGTTAGGATGTTTTAGGAAATAGTATAAAACAAATTTGTATAATAAAGATATTAGGGATTTAGTGCTAAGAGAATTTAATACGTTTTTCCTGGTAGAGTTGTAATTTGAAGTAGTATTACTTTACTTTACTTTACTTTACTTTACTTTACTTTACTTTACTTTACTTTACTTTACTTTACTTTACTTTACTTTACTTTCTTTACTTTATTTACTTTACTTTACTTTTTCTTTACTTTTACTTTCTTTACTTTACTTTATTTTTCTTTAATTTACTTTATTTTTCCTTTTCCTTTTTCTTGACTTTTTATTATTTCCGATATTCCCGAGGTTTTTAAATCGTAGTAGAAATGTAATATCTCATATTTCCGTATTAGGGAAGTTCCAGGGAATCGGGAAAGTACGATATATACTAAAATCGCTTAAACTCGCTATATATTTTTTTTTTATATTAAACTCTCTTTGTTCTTTTTTAACTTTTTTTAACTCTTTTTAATTTTGTTCTTTTTCCGGAATAGGCAATTTTCTGTGAGCCGCACGAAAGTTGCAAATTTAGCTGCAAAAAAAAAAGCTGCAAAAAATTAAAATAAAGTACAATTTAAAAAATAAAGTACAATTTAAAATAAAGTACAAATTAAAATAAAGTACAATTTATAAAACGGAAAAAACGATAAAATGAAAATATGAAAAGCATAATCTAAAAACGAATTTAATACTAATTGGATTTTTAAAAAACGTTAAATACTAAATAAGTAGAAATATACTAAAAATAAGTAGAAATATATTTCATGTTATTTCCGATATTCCCGAGGTTTAAAAATTAAATACTAAAAGATATATTTCATTAAATGCTACTCCTATTATCTTTTTACTTCTCAGAAAGATAAGAAAAGGTTTTCATTGTAAGAATAAGTATAATTATAAAAATCTATATATAGTATAAAATACATTTCTACAGAAAATGAAAATGAAAATGACTCATAACATCCTAACATTTTATAATTGTAATATTTATATACTTAAGATTTATATACTTAAGATTTATGTAATTATAATATTTATGTAATTATAAGATTTATATACTTATATTATAATGGATTTATTTATTTTATTTGTACTTATAATTTAATTGTAATATTTATGTAATTTTAATAATAATTTAATTTAATTAATATTAATTGTAATATTTTTGTAATTATAATATTTAATAATTAAAAAGTATTTGAAAAAATTTGAATAATGAAAGAAAATGAAATCTCAATAAAATTTGAATGAGAAAATGAAAATTATAAAGAAAATGTAATTAAAATAAAATTGAAATTTTTATTGGAATTTTTATGTATTGAAATTTATATAATTTGAATAAAATTGATACTAAAATTATGGAAATTAATCCTTTAAAAATTAACCATATAAGTTGAATTAACGTTATTGGATTTAAATGTATTGTAATTTGAATGTGATTTTAATAAAAATGAAAGAAAATTTAATTTTTTATGAAATTGGAATTTTTTATGAAATTGATTTTTTTTTAACTCAATAATATATATTTAAAATTTAAAAGAAAATTTAATTTTTTATGAAAATGAAAGAAAAGAAATTGTAATTTTTTTTTAACTCAATTTAATTGAATTGTAATTTTTTATGAATTGAATTTAATTACAATTTAAATGTTATGTATATCCGAATTAGGAAAATGTGAAAGAATGCAAAAGAAAAAGAGAACTCAATTTTATTTATTCTTTTCTTAAAAATTGCAATTTCTTCAGATCCTGAAAAACTGTAAAATCCATAAGAATTATAAGAGAATTTATTTGAAAACTCATTTTTTCTTTTGGCTGCAAAAATCAGAAATTTAAATATCACAAAAATCGTTCCTTTTCTAAAAATAAGATAAGATATTAACATAGATATTAATATAGATATTAACATATATATTAATATAGATAAGATATAGATATTAAGATATAAATATTAAGCTTAGAGAGACACGTGATGCAGTGAAATAGTAAAATTGAAATAGCGAGAGAAATTGAAAATAGCGAGAAAAAAAAATAGCGAGGAAATAATTAGTGAGAAAATAATTAGTGAGAAAAATTGAAATAGCGAGGGAAATTTTAGCGAGAATTCTGAAAATAGCAAGGGAAAAATTAGCGAGAAAATAGCGAGAGAAAAAATAGCGAGAAATAGCGAGAAAATAGCGAGAAAATAGCGAGAAAAATTGAAATAGTGAGAAAAATTAGTGAGAAATAGCGAGAAAATAGAAAGAAAATAGCGAGAAAATAGCGAGAAAAATTGAAATAGTGAGAAATAACGAGATAACGAGATAACGAGAAATGGCGAAATGAGACAACGAGATTTATTTGAGATATATTACTACAAATTGACTATCAGAGGAAATATTCTAATAGTAGAAAGAAAATCTATACCAGATTATATTCATAAGTTGATCTATATAAACATTTACTTGCATGGATTCCTTATGATTCAGATACATCTAAAAGAAAAGAAAATTATCCACTTAACTATTATAAAAGTATACATCATATTATTATACATAATAGTATACATCATATTAGTATACATCATATTATTATAAATCACATTAGTATACATCATTAATTGTATATTACCTATATAAGAATATCATGCGTAGATCTTAAAATATACATAGATATTACATATATTAATTTAATTTAATATTAAATTATAAGAAGATTTTGTGACTTTTTTACTTCTTATTTTATTTTTCATCTTTTGAATCTAAATTTATTTTATAAACATCATAAATTATCAGTAATAACATAAAAAAAATTTAAAATAAAAGAAAATGAGTTAGCTAAAAAATTTGAGATTACATAAATCCTGTAAATTAATTAAAACATAATATATTTAAATCAGATATATTTATACTAAATTAAAAGATAATAAAGATAAGATATTTACATAGTATTAACATAGTATTATACTTTCTAATGAAAATAACTTATAATCCTTATTACTAGAAACTTCTTGTTGAAATAAATTTAATTTATTCGTATTAGAAAAGATAACAGAAGAATTCCAAAATATATTTTTGAAAATTAATCAGTTCCAAAATAGAAAAGAAAAAAAGGAAAAAAGCTGCAAAAAAACCAAAAGAAAAAAAGAAAAAAACTGCAAAAAAAGCTGCAAAAAAAAGCTGCAAAAAAACCAAAATAAAAAAGGCTTCTATTAATATTTAATTATGATAATAAATATAAAGTCACCTAATTAAACACGTGGATTTCTCAGATAAAGAAAAATCACAGAAATTAAAGAATATTACTTGTATTTACTCGAAAATACTCAAAACTTCTCAAATATTTAAAAATACTCAACTTATTTCCACTCAAATGTAGAAAAAGTAGAAAAAGTTTTTTTAAACGTATATTTCATATCTAATCTATATAAAGATATTGAAAAATAGTCAGGAATTTAAATACTAAAAATCACAGAAATAAGGAACATTTAAATACTTAAAAATTCAACTATTCAAAAATAATCAAAAATTCAAAAAATCAAAAATTCAAACCGTCTTGAAAAAATGTAACGTTGCATTTGAGGAGGAAATTGAAATATCATAGATAGATATTAAAATAGTATTAACGTATTTTACGTTTTTTCGTATTTCGCTTTTTTTACGTTTTTTCGTATTTCGCTTTTTTTACGTTTTTTCGTTTTTTCGTTTTTTCGTTTTTACGTTTTTTCGTTTTTTCGTTTTTTCGTATTTTACGTTTTTACGTTTTTTCGTATTTCGCTTTTTTTACGTTTTTACGTTTTTACGTTTTTACGTTTTTTCGTATTTTACGTTTTTACGTTTTTTCGTATTTTACGTTTTTTCGTATTTTACGTTTTTTCGTTTTTTCACATTTTCACGTATTTCATTTTATAAGCATTGATTCATGAATTAAAATTTAGCACTACAAATATAAACAGTGATACTCATAACATATACTTATATAAATTTAACATATACTTATTTATCTCTATAACTCTTCTATTCCTAGTTTACTTGTATAACCATTTAACTGAAAGATTTTATATTTTTACCTATCTTTTAAGTTTATACGGTTTTCTTTAGGGGTTTTCTTTAGGGGGTTTTCTTGTTTATAATGGAAGGAATTAACTTAAACTAGTTAAATGTTAATTCTTATTTGGATATAAAGATGAAAAGAAATGAATTAAATGGCTGCAATATACTTAGTATATAACCTATCTTTATATATTCTTGAATAAAAAATAGAAAAAGTTCTTGCATTTTGGCTGCGAAATTTCTGATTTCCAATTATTCAAAAAATCATAGAGGTGGAATTCTTATAAAAAATACAGCGTATATCCATTTACATAAAATATATATTAATATATATAACATATATATAACATATATATAACATATATATAACATATATATAATATATATATAACATATATATAACATATATATTAATATATATTAAGATAAGATATTCACAAGATACATAAAATGGAAAAGGCCCGAACTTCAATATATAAAATTGAAAAGGCCCGAACTTCACATAAAAAGGCCCGAACTTCACATAAAAATCCTCATTTGAGTTTTGAAAAAAATGTAACGTTGCATTTGAGGAGGAAATTGGAATATCCTACAGATATTAATAGATATTAACATAGATATTAATAAGATATTGATATATATAACATAGATATTAACATAAGATATATAACATATTTACATATCGCTACGCTCGAGTTTTCTTCTTTATATCTTTTCTGATATTTCTAAAAGATCCTAACTGCAATACTTAAAATAAAATTACTAAAAATATACTAAATAAATCGAATTTAATCTAAAAATGATGTATAACGATCTACTCATAATAACGATTTAATACGATTTGATCATAACATTTCTCTTTATTTTTGATATCTTTCAATCCTTATTTCTGAAAATTTAAAATATCTGAAAATTTCTAAAAGATCCTTAGTGCAATACTTAAATATTAAATACTAAATATTATATTAAATACTAAATATATATTAAATACTAAATATAAATACTAAATACTAAATACAATCTAATCATGATGTAATGATATAAACAAGATTGAAATCTAAACTTTTCTATTTCTCTTCTCTTCTCTTCTCTTCTTAAATCTCCTTTACGTTTTATGTGAATTTTGGGCCTTTCAGCTATGTGAAGTTTGGGCCTTTTATATTTACTATGTGTTTTTCGGAGTTAGGGTCTTTCGTTATGTATTGAAGTTCGGGTCTTTTCCATTTTATTATTGATGTTAGGGCCTTTTATTTAGTATGTGAAGTTCGGGCCTTTTCCATGTATTGATGTTCGGGCCTTTTTCTTTTTATATATTGCAGTTCGGGCCTTTTCCATTTTATGTATTGCGGTTCGGGCCTTTTATTTAGTATGTGTATTTTTTCGAGCCTTTTCCCTCTTATATATTGAAGTTCGGGTCTTTCGTTATGTATTGATGTTCGGGTCTTTTATTTATGTATAGTTAATTTTCGGGTCTTTAATTTTGTATGTAATTTTCTAAAGATCCTAACTGCAATACATAAAATATATATATGATATATAACAAGATATATATGATATATAACATATAACATATATAACAAGATATTCACAAGATATTCGCAAGATATTCGCTTCGCTCATATCTTACTCATCTCCATACCCATAATCATTCAAAAAATCACTATCATAATCCTCAAGATAATCACTTTCATAATCAGTAAAATAATCCATAACTGCAGCCACAGTTAACACCGGTAATCTTATTTGAACTGTAGAAACAACCAAAGGGAACTTTCCTTTTCTTTCCTTGGACATTTTCCTACATAGTTCCCGAAGATCACTTTCCTCTATATCGGTACTTCCTACTAAGTTTATAACACGGAGATTATTGATCTCTATATTCTTTATTCTTTTTATTCTATTATAGGCCAAATCCAAGTATACCAAGTTTGGAGGAGGTTCAAAAGAGTTTTCCGCTAAAAAGGAATTTATACCGAGTAATTTGAGTTCTAGAAGGTTCTTTAATCTAGAAGGATTTCCTGAAATTTTTTCCAGTTCTATATTTAACTTTTTTACGCTTTCTGGAAATTCGTCCCAGTTTAAAATTGGAGTTTGGAGAAATACAGAAACCAAGGAAGTGCATTTTTTTAGAGAGTACGTGATTTTTCCGTAAACGGTAATTGTTAGTAAATCCGGTAAGTCTAGAGAAAGAAATCCGGTCATTTCTATTTGTATGTGTTTTAAAGTTATAGGTAAAACTTTTTTTAGTATATGATTTAATTGAGGGTGTGAAAATTCAAGAGATAAAGTTAAGTTTTTTAAAGTTTTTGGAAAAATAAACGTTTCAAGATCTTCAATTGTGCTTAATTTAACACTCATTGAGTAAATATGATCTAGAATTATTACGGAATATACCGAATCTGGGATTTCTAAATTAAAAGGATACCTCACTTTAATCCCTTTAGAAGCCTTAAAATACTCTAAGTTCCTACACCTTGTTAAATCGAGAGTTTCTGTTTCACTTACCACTTCGAGTTCCTTTAAACCCGCAGGCCATGTGATTTTTTTTAAAGGAGTATGAGAATCTATATAGATTTTGTTTAGGGAAAGCGGGATATTTTTCACTTCAAAACGCGCGCATAAATGCGCAACTTCCAAATTGGGCGGCAATTCGCGGATTATAATCCCACATACATTTACAAATAACGATTTTAATTTACACGGAAAAGAAACTTCTTGTTTCTTTTTACAAAAAGGAAACTCGTGGTTATGAGAATCTACAATACTTAAGTTTTCCAAGTTTTCCAAGATTTCCACGTTTTCCAAAACTTCCAAATTCTGAGATGTAATTTCAAGTGTTTTCAAGGAATAAGGAAGAGTTATGTTACCTTTTTCTATAACTAACTTTTCAATACTAAGCTTAGACAAGTTTATATTAGAACCATTTACTATCAAAGTTTTCAAAGAAAGGTTTTTTAAACTTCCAGTTGTAGATTTAAGTTTAAGAATTTGTATACTTTCTGGAAGAATAAGATCCAGAAGATTTATATTATATAATTCGATTTCCGTGATTCCTTCAAGAGAAAAATTATCACTTCTAGGATTATGGCAAATCACGTGACTCGAAAATTCCCAATTATTCCAAAAAATCTTATAAGGAATTTCAAGTTTTCGAGGATTTGAAGAAACCTCGATTCTTACAGAACTTAACAAGTCGGGTCTTCTTTCATGAAGACGGATTAGATCGTCTAGGTCTTGGAAGTGGATTGTGTTGGGTTTGAACCAGTTGTAAGTATCGGAAAAGTATTCAAACCAGGGGAGTAAGGAGATTGTTTGGTATGTTTCTTTTAAAAGCGGAGCTTTTAAAAGGGAAGGTACTTCTTTTAAAAGCGGAGCTTTTAAAAGAGATATTTCCTGAAAAAGCTCCGCTTTTCCAGGTACTTCTTTTAAAAGAGACATTTCCTGAAAAAGCTCCGCTTTTCCAGGAGATATCTCTCTTATTCCCCCCCCCTCTTTATCCAAACACCAATTCTCCTCAATCTTCACCTTTCTATAAAACATCTGCGCCGCCTTTCTTCCATAAGTAGGAAGATCCATTAAGTGTACGAGGTACGTATCTGGTAAGTACAGGATGATTCGGAGAATCAAATCATCGGGGAGATGGATTAGCATGTGGTTTGTTATTTGTTGTTTTTTGTTTTATAGAAAAATGTGGTGTGTCATTTTTGATGCGGCGCGTTTTTGGAAAAAAGTTTAAGCTTTTTTCTGAATTTTGAAAATCGCACTTTTTTGGAAAAAAGTTTGAAAAAGTTTAAGCTTTTTTTCTTTGAATTTTGGAAAAAAGTTTAAGTATTTTTTTTATGGATTAAGTAGAATTTAATTAAGTAATTTAAGCATTAAGTGGAATTTAATTTAAGTAGAATTTAATTTAAGTAGAATTTAATCTAAGTAATTTAAGAAGTTAAGCTTTTTTAAGTTTAAGCATTTAAGTAGAATTTAAGTAGAATTTAAGTAATTTATGTTTAAGTGGAATTTAATTTAAGTAATTTAAGTGGAATTTAATTTAAGTAATTTAAGAAGTTAAGAAGAATTTAATTTAAGTAATTTAATTTAAGTAGAATTTAAGTAATTTAAGTAATTTAATTTAAGTAGAATACGTTCTGATAATTTACGTTTATGCTTGTTTTATTATATATCACGTAAAATGAATTAAAAATGACAGAATATTTTTAAGATTAAATAGAATTATAAAATGACAGAATATTAGATAGAAGAATATTACATATCATATAAATAAATATCATGAATACTACATATCATAATACTACATATCATAATACTACATATCATAATACTAGAGTCAAAGGTTAAGAGTCAAAGGTTAAGAGTCAAAGGTTAAGAATCAAAGGTTAAGAGTCAAAATTTTAAAATTCTCATTTTAAAATTTTGAGAATTTTAAGAGTCGAATTTTTGAGGGTTAAAAGTCAAAAGGGAAATATCAAGAATATCAAGAATACATACTAAATATATCTTAATACCTACTAAATATATCTTAATAATTACTAAATATATCTTAATACATACTAAATATATATTAATACCTACTAAATATATCTTAATACCTACTAATATATCTTAATACCTACTAATATCATTACTAGCTTGCTATTTTTGAGATTTAGATATTGTATGGAATAGACAATATAAGTGAATTTACTATGAATTTACTATGAATTTACTATGAATTTACTATGAATTTACTATGAATTTACTATTCCTTATTTTATAATATCCAGCTAACTATGGCTCACCAGTATGTCCATTTTCAATATAATGAAATTAAAGGAAAATTATAAATTAGATTAAAAGTCAAAAATGAAAAATTTAGATTAAAAGTCAAAAGTGAAAATTAAAAAATAAGATGCAAAAAATGAAAATTAAATTTTAAGATTAAGATGCAAAAGTGTTACTATTAGTATATTTTAAATTATTAGCTATATAAGTCTATATCCTACTTTCCTGTATAGTTTTATATTAGTAGTTTATTCTATTTATTCAAGAAGAATTGGATATATTTAGGGGTTATTAATTTAGGGGTATTTAGAATTTATTTAGGGGGTTATTAATTTAGGGGGTTATTAATTTAGGGGGTTATTAATTTACTTAGAATTCTTGTTAATATAGAGTATGAAATATTTATAGAGTATGAAATATTTATAGAGTATAAATTAAGTAGAAATTTCTTTAGATTAAAAGTCATAAAATAAAACTAATAACTATCTTATGTTTTCTGGTTTTCTGGTTATGTGTTTATGATTTATATGATTTCTATTTATGACGTCATTGTTGATATTTTTGATTTGTATTCTTTATTGTCTTATTGTCTTCAACCATATAGAAGAATACCTATCATATAAATATTAGATATCATAATAAATATCATAATACTACATATCATAAAAAAAACATTTAATACCTTTCATATTAGTCATTTTATAATCCTAATATTCTACAATTTACTCCTTTTTATGTGTTATTACATCTATTAAGATGTAAAAGTTATTATAGTTGTATTTCTCATATGGAATTAGTTTTATGAAGTATCATTATTAGCTAATAAAATTAAATAATGGAAATATTTTCATTTAAATCTTCATATTTAAATCTCGGTAATATCGGAAATAAAAAAAGATAATACTAATACTAATACATTAATACTAATAATATATTAGTATATTATATGACTACGTTTCGATTTTCTTATCAAAATTTGAAGTAAAATTTGAAGTAAAATTTAAAGTAAAGATTCAACATGAAATCAGGAAAAAGTGAAATCAATAAAAAAGTGAAATCAATAAAAAAGTGAAATCAATAAAAAAGTGAAATCAATGAAAATCAGTTAAATGTTCAGTTTTCAGTTTTTCAGTTTATAGTAATATAAGTAATATATGGAATATAAGTAATATAAGTAATATATAGAATACATAGAATACATAGAATACATAGAATACTAGAAATAGAATATATTAGTAAAACACTCAGAACCTCAGAATTCTTCGGTTTTTCGGTTTTTTGAATTCTTCGGTTTTTCAGTTTTTCGGTTTCTCAGTTTTTCGGTTTTTCAGTTTTTCAGTTAAAATAAAAAACGAGCCAATTTTAATGAAAATCAGCTAAAAAACAAAACACACGTAAACATGAAAACTTGGAGTATTTGGATTTAAATCTTTTTATTCATCTGGAATTTTCAGTATGAAATTTATGGTTCAGAAAAAGTATACGGGTATTATAAAATATTGGAGTATTTTTAGTTTACTAGTATTATTGTAATATGATGAGTAGGAATCAGATACGTTTGATATTAAATTTTCGAATATGATAGAAAAAATATTATGTATCTTATAAATTATAACATTTATAATATCAATAGAAATCTAATTATGATATATAATAAGAATACTAGTGATAAATCAATACCGAATCAACAAAATTAATTTGAACTAAAATTAAGAGATTAGAATTAGGAATATTCTTGGGTTTTTATATTTTATCAAAAAAGAAAAGTTACTAAGATTTTCTAATAAATTCTTTCAAGATTTTAGAAAAGTTCAAATTTCAGATTGTGATTTAAAATTAAGATCGTATTTTTCATAATTAGAATTTTTTATGTATTATGGCTAAAATTAATAATAGTGATTAAACGGATTTTACTTAATAGTAACAATTCCTTAATAAGAGTCTAAAACATATTCAAAAGGTAAAGATTATTTAATAAAGTAGTAAACTTTCTAGTGACTTTTCTTAAATGTATCCCTTTTGTAAACTTTGTTTTCTAAATTTATATTAGAAACTTTGCTATATATTATATTTATAATTTGGTATTACCGTTAAGAAAAGAGATATTTTTTTAATATTTTTCATTTCTAATTATTTAGTTTTAGGATTATTTGGAATTACTAAATATATATCCATTACTTTTTTGAAATACCCAAGTCAATATTTTAGGCAAATTGTTAGAAGATACTTAAAACTAAGATAGTATATGTGACAGATTTCACTAAATATTGAATAGGTAAATCCTTTTTCTATTTTTCTATTATAATTTCTCTTATTCAAAAAACATTCATTTCTTAAAATTCAATAATTACCAATAACAATTCAAAATTCGAAAAAGGAAATGAAATTAAATATGCTACAATATTGAAACTAAGATTTTCATTTAAAAATAAAACCAACTATATTATCATTAGTATTAAATTTTCACGTGGTTTTTTTAGTTTTGTTTGAAAATTAATTTATGATTATTTCCTGTTTATTTCTGAGTATTATACATAATAATATGAATAATATGAGTAATATTCTTTTAAATACACGTAATAATAGATATGATTTAAAATCATATTTTAATTGTTATTATCTTAGAATTGTCTTGGTAAGTAAAAGTCGTAAAATATAAACTTTTTTATTTCAATTATTGTATATATCATATATTTGATTTATTTATATTTACTTTAATTTATTTAAATAATTGTATACTTAAAAAAACATACTAAGAAATATCATAAAAATCATCCCAATATAACTTAGTAACTATATTAATATAAATTCATATTTACTGAGTAAAAACTGAAATTACTTGAGAACTGTAATATTCTTAAATCAGATAAAATAGTTATTAAACAGAAAATTCATCAGATTTCCATGAATAGAAAAAGAAGAGAATTACTTTAGAAATATAAGTAGATTTAATATTATATATAGATATTAATAATTTTATAATTAGTGCTTATTTTTAAACCTTTAATCCATATTAAAGAACTTATAATAATAATTTTAAAATATTAACAAATAGCTAACAGATTTCTATTAATTCAAAAAAAAATAAGGATAAAATGAATGTAATTGTTAAAAAATAAGACAATTAGCGATTCAAAAAACAAAAGAAATATCCAAAAGAATATGAAAAATAAATATCAAATAAATATATTGTGTATTTTCCATATTCAATTTCTTATTAAATGAATAATTACATAAAAAAACAATAAATCAATAAGTTAAATTTAGCAGTTGTCTAAATAACATTATGTAATCTTTAGAATTACGAATATTACATTAATCATATTATCATACTTATTTTAACTATTTCTATTAAACCAATCTTTGATTAAAGAATTAAGTGATTGTTTATTATTTTAGTTTCTAGTTACGGGCATTTTTATTAAATGGCTGCAAAAAGTGCATTCTACTTGAATATTAATTATATCCTTAAATAATAAAACAAAAAGACGAATATGGCTAATCATTTATTTGAAATGGATTTACAAATAGCCAAACAAGAAAATAATTATTAGCTTAACTATTAAATAAAAATCCATAATCTTTGATTGCTAATAATTAATAAATAATACACTCTAAAAGCAGACTAGGTAGTATTATGAAACTATATTGCTGCAAATGTGGAATTACTAGTGAGTTCTGGTATTTCCAGAACGTACTCGTGAATCAAATGAAAACTATTTATTAAAAATTAAGGAAAATCAAATTACCAAGAATAAAGTAACAAGGAATAAATAAGTTTTCTAATATATTAAATATACAGATCTATAATACTCATAATAGATCTATAATAGATCTCATACATAACTCATACACAACTCATACAAATCAATCTAAAACTGATTTTCTTCGATTTTCGTATTCTCGTTTTTTCGGGTGCAAATTGAGAAAAATGAAACAAAAAAAAGAAACTAAAAAAAGAAACTTGAAAATTTGAAAAGTTCTAAAAAATTGCAAAAAAATTGAAACAAAAAAATGAGTTAAAAAAAAAATCGAAACAAAAAAATTAAGCAAAAAATTAAGCAAAAAATTTGTAACAAAATTTGCAGCAAAAAAATTGAAAAGTTACAAAAAATTGAAACAAAAAAAAGAAACTTGAAAATTGAAAAGAACTAAAAAATTGCAAGAAATTTGCAACAAAATTGCAACAACAAAATTGCAACAAAAAAATTGAAACAAAATTTGAAAAATTGCAACAAAATTGAAACAAAATTGAAACTTGAAAATTTGAAAAGTTCTAAAAATTTGAAAAGAACAAAAAAATTGCAGCAAAATTGAAACTAAAAAATTGAAAAATTGCAACAAAAGTGAAACTTAAAATTTGAAAAGTTACAAAAAATTGAAGCAAAAAATTTGCAACAAAAAATTTGCAACAAAATTGAAACAAAATTAAGCAAAAAATTTGAAACAAAATTGGAACAAAAAAATTAAGCAAAAAATTTGAAACAAAAAAGTTCTAAAAAATTTGAAACAAAAAAGTTCTAAAAAATTGAAACAAAAAAGTTCTAAAAAATTGAAACAAAAAAATTACAACAAAATTAAGCAAAAAATTGCAACAAAATTGCAACAAAATTACAACAAAATTTACTTAATATTTTCTCTTCTATTTAACACCTCTATAACCCCAAACCCCGTAACTACCAATAACCATGAGCCTTTGCAACGCCACTTTCATTCTAATCTCACTTGGAGTCCACTTTGTTTATCTGGAAAGGAACGTGGTTTCCACTTAACTCGTTTTAGTTTCGTTATTTGCGTATTATTTCGTGAATATGCAAACCTTCAGAAGTTACTCGGAAATTACTTTACAAATTAAAGAGGGTTTATTTTATATGGACCGGAAAAAAGAAAGAATTTACTTTGTGTTTTTAGTTGTTTTCGAAGGAATTTATTTTATCATTTTCGTAAATAATTCCTAAATAAATTCCGAAGGAATTTATTTTATCTAATTTCGTTAATAATTCTTAAATAAATTCCGAAGGAATTTATTTTATCTAATTTTTGTAAATGAATTCGAAGGAATTCATTTTATCTAATTTTCGTAAATAAATTCCTAAATAAATTATTTTATCTTCATAAATTCACATCTACTTATTTTTTACACATTTTTTTTTCACTTTTTTTTTAACACTTTTTTTAACACTTTTTTTTCACTTTTTTTGGGTGCAAAATTTTTACAAGTTTTACAAATTTCTTACAATTTTTCAATTCATAAAAAAAAGATAATAAAAAAAAGATAATAAAAAAAAGATAATAAAAAAAAGATAATAAAATAAAAGATAATAAAAAAAAGAGAAATAAAAGAGAAAAATGAAGAATAAAACAAGAATTCGGAAATGAATGAGTGGTCGGATAAAAGAGAACAAGAGATTATAAGAGAATACAAGTAGTTAAGTTAAGTATGAGTAGTTGTCTTTTTCTTTGGCAAGTTTAACCGATTAGAAAGTTTCGTTTCCAGAGTTATCTCGTATATATGGATTTTAAAGAAATGGATTTAAAAATGGATATTTAAAAATGAATAAAAATGAATAAAAATGAATAAAATGAAATCTATAAAATGGCGTATTTCATGTTTTACTTTATACTTTTTTAATCAAGAGAAATCTATGAAGAGTAGATGGTTATTAACCATTGGAAAAGTATATATTTCTAGTAAACAAAACTAGTAGAACAAAAATAAGTTTAAAAAAACTAATTATAACAAAAATAAGTTTAAAAAAACTAATTATAACAAAAATAAGTTTAAAAAAACTAATTATAACAAAAATAAGTTTAAAAAAACTAATATAACAAAAATAAGTTTAAAAAAACTAATTATAACAAAAATAAGTTTAAAAAAACTAATTATAAAAAAACTAATTATAAAAAAACTAATTATAACAACTCGCTCGTTGTTATATTCTTTTTTTCTGAAAATTTGCACCCATTTTATTTTCTATACAAAAAATTACACATAAACTCACTTTAGTATTAAGTGCAATATTAACAACATTAAGAATATAAATATACTAGAGAATATATAGATATATAAATATAACTATACTAATAACTATACTAATAACTATACTAATAACTAATAGCTACTCGCTTTGCTCGTAGCTATTTTGAATATGTATAATCTTTCTTTATCTAATTGGTTCTTATTTTTTTAGTTTATTAATTAAACCATTGATACAAGTTATTTTCTTTTCTTATGATTTATCGTGTATACTGAAAGTACTAACTAGGTGAATTTTCATTATTTCTTTTTAACGTTTATATAATTATTTCATAATTTATTATTATAGACTAAATTATTCTTATTCTCATTTCGGAAAATATGAAATGATAAAAAAAATTTGTATATTCCGTTTGCTTGAAAAAACGTATTGAAAAACTTTTCAAATATCAAATCAGAATTTAGCCCCAGTTAAAGATTATACAAAGAAATGAAAATTTTAATCAACACATTATATTTCACTTACAACTTAATTAGTTTTTAAAATATATACTTTGTACGTAGAGAAAGTTTCATTTGCTTTCAAAACTGGTTATCTAGATAAAAATAATACAGAACAAACCGTAGGTTTGTGAGGTTGAAGTTTTACGTTTTCTTTCCTTTTTCTTTCACTTTACGTTTCCATTTAGGGGTTACGGGTTTTAAATTAAATGTGAGGAGTCAGATGTGATGTGTCGGATTTAAGATGCGGATTTAAAAAATGATGCGTCAGATTTAATAAAATGTGATATATCCGATATAAAATGTGATACATCAGATTTGAAACTCAATATGATGAGTCAGATTTGAAATGTGACGGGTCAGATTTAAATTAAAAGTGATATATCAGATTTAAATCAGGACTGACCCATGATGTTCCGGTATTCCATGAAGTCAAGAAAATCATAAATTACTAAATTCAAACTGGAACAAAAAGTATAATTATAATATAAAATATCTGAAACAAAAATATCTGAAACAAAAATATCTGAAACAAAAATATCTGAAACAAAAATTCCTGAAATCAAAAATTCCTGAAATCTCAAATCTTCATCAAAATTTCAAATCTTCATCTCAAATCTTCATCTCAAATCTTCATCAAAATTTCAAATCAAATTAAAACGTCTAGTCTCAATAACAGTACATTTCTACATATGTATTTAGACCTCCTGTATATATCTCCATTACTGCCATGTTTCCATCTTTAATAACTTAATGAGATTATGACTGTATTATGTTAGATTATGAAAAGTTATGTAATTCAATTATATTCAGAATTATTTTTTTAAAAAAAAACTTTTTTTTAACTCTTTTTTCGTTTTAAAAATTTTAGAAAATGTTGCAAATTTATCAGAAAAAGTTGCAAATTTATCAGAAAAACAAATCCTATTAAAACGTAACTCCTAAATATAAAAATTCTACCATGTTTTAGTAATTCCCTAACACCTCTATTCCCTATCATACACAAAACAGGAAAGTTATGTTTCAGCATTTTCAATTTGTTTATCAATAAAATTTATTATGGAAATTTATGAAGCTGGATTAGAAAAAAGTAAGAAAAGCAAAAATTATTTATTGTAGAATTTGGCTTGACAGTATTTCTACATTCCTCGAATCACCTTAATAAAAAATCCAATATCCTAACCACTCAAAAATCCTTCATAACCAAAGCATAGTGACAAAACAAAGTTAATAAAACTCAATGAACTAATTTTTAGCTTTCGAGTGAATATCTAAAGATCTGACTTGAATATCTGAATATTTGAAATAATCAAAATATCTCCTAACACCAACTTTGTCAAAAACTAAACTGAATCGTATTTTAAGGACGCCTTTTGATCTGCAGATTTCAATCAGTCGTTTATCTTAATTCCATTAATTCACTATTACCACTTTCAGTAATTCATTCTCATCAGATTCCAATTTGTTCCTAATTCTTCTTTCCATTTTCTGGAAAATTCTCTATAAATCACCTTCAAAACCACAAATTTATCTGGGAATTATAAAATAATTATTAGCACATTATTACATTCTATCAATACTAACAAAGTTACCAAAAATTTTCAACAAATTTCCGATATAGTGTAATGGCTATCACAGGGCACTCTCCATGCCCTGATCCGGGTTCGATTCCCGGTATCGGAGTAGTTACTTTTTTAATGCATGTCAGTTTTCTAACAAGGTCAACAATATTTTTTAGCTTACCCTGTTAGAAACCAGTATAACACTATTTTGAAATATGAAAAAATTGGTAACTGCTTATACTTCATTCAAGAGTCAATAGAGAGATAATTTGAAGGATGCTAAACATATTAAGTACTAGTATTTTAAGCGGGTGTATATCTCTGTCACGTCTTCCGTATTTTAGCTTTATCAAGTTGTATATACAAATTGTTAGCTTTAATTTATTTATATTTGTACTTATACTTTCTGATCCGGCACTTCCAAATATAATCAGGAAATTATATCAACTAAAAGAGGATATATTCAAGGTGAATTATGTTATAAACACAAGAGTGGTACATAAATACGTCTAATATTTTATTTCAAGACTTAACGATATCCATTTAAGAAAATTTGTCTCTTCACTGAAAATAAATCTGGAATTTATCAAAATGGAATGGACTTTTCCATTGGAACTATCTTAAAACAAGTGCATATTTCATGTTGAAAAAATAAAATCACCAGGGAACCCTTGGCAGTCCTAATTAGGCAATTGTGCAGTCCTAATTAGGCAATTCTTGTCTGATCAATTCACACATCTTGACCTAACGAGCCTGAAACCTATTAAACTACTTAAAACAATTAAATAATAATAAGGTGATTTTAATCATATTTATTATTGGTTATTTCTATACTCGTCAAACAGATAATTGAATGTAACCTGCCTTATCTATGGCTCTACTATTTACTGGATTACCACTTACACATTTTGATTCAGATCCTATAAAAAAACTCCCATATTCCTCTTTCTATGTTTATTTAGCCAGTAAATTAAACACTTCCATTTCTTCTAATCAACGTAGAAAGACTAAAAAGTAAATACATAAGGAAGAACAGTAATGCTAAAGAAGTAACAATATTTTACATAAAAAAATGACAAGTACATTCTTTTTATTCATACTTCAAACTGGAAATATTCATACTAAAATTTAATTTGAAACCAAGAGTTGGTTATGAAAAATCCTTAAAGCAACAAAATTAAGGGAGAAAAAATTTCATACTTTGTTTGAAATTTTATTTCTGTATAAAAATATTTCACCCCAGATATGAATAAAAAGTAAAAAGAATGTACCAATTATTTGTTGAAGTAAAATTCTTTTGAAAGTGATAATAAATGATGCTTACTATTGCAAACACAAAATGAAACTGAATGTTTCAGAAATAGTCTTAAATTTATTAACTGAAATGAAGAGTATTATCATGATGTACCCTTGTAAACTATTTATACTGCAAATACTCTCTGTTCTAACAAAAATTAATCTCGGCTTTTTCTATCTTTTGCACTCTGCCCTAAGCTTAAAGCTAATTCAGGATTTGAATGAAACGTCTATTTAAAGTTTTTGAGGGCACATTGCTTATAGTGGGATTGATAAAATATGATTTAGGCGCTTCCTGTTTATGTGAAAGTCTTCTATATTTCCATGTAGAGAATTACATTAACCTAAAGGAAATCTTTAATTTTAGCATTCGGCTTTAACTCTAGATCTTTCGAAAATAGAGACCCATAGTTTCTTTTTATTCTCTTCTTTTTTTTAACTCTTCTTTAAAATGTTAGAACGGGTTTATATATTTTTTAACATTTGAGAAAAAAATTCATATAATTAGAAAATACACTGTAAAGAAAAAACTTCAAAGTCTTCTCAACTTTATACTGTAATATACATAGATTTTTATAATTAAATATATATCATTGAATTTAAAATACTTCCAATCCCATTTATAATAAAATTTGTAGAAGAGCATTTTTTATTAAATCAAGTAATCATCGGTTACTTAATGATTGAATATGAAAATGTAAATTCAAACATAGAACCTGTTAAATCTCTCTTTGGAACAGAATTTTTATTCTTCAAGATATTTTTTCGATATTTTAAAGTTTACTCTACGATACATATTTCTTGTACAGCGGGTAGTCATTGGTATTGAAAGTGATCTCTGGTTTGGCTGAAATTATAACTTTGGAATGTTCTTTAGGTCTATGTATTACCTGTTATAGCAAACAAGTATATCAAAGTGAGAGAATGTAGAAGAGACTAGAAAGTTTTTCTTTCTTGAGTTTAGAATTTATTTGTATTTAACCAATATATATTATATTAGCTGGACATTACAGAGACACCCTAAAACAGCTAATCATTTCTACGCAATTATTGAATTTTCAAGCAATTAGAATCAAACAATATGCTTAGAGATTATTTGATTTTTGAATAATACATTTTACTCACAAACTTCGTGATATTTACTAGTTGCTTTGATGGGTTAACTTGTCTTTTCCTCTCGATATACTTCAGTACTAATTGTTTTGGGAAGTTTCTAAGTCCAAATTCAAGAGTTCCTGATGAAGTAGAAAAGAGGAGCTATCACCAAAGGTGAGATGCTACAAGTAAAAATGCGAGAGTATGTGTGAGAATTTGAAGTTTTGCTTGGAAAAGAAATTGTTATAACGAAAAATTCTTTTGAATTTTATATACGGGTGGAATTTTTCACACTAGAATTAAAATTTCAAACCAATTTTTCAGAATCAATTCTTGGTTTGAAAATTAATTTCAATTGGTAAATATTTTGAGTTTGTATTCAAACCGGGATCGAAAATATTCAGAGCACTAGGGAATAATTTTCAAACAAAGAATGAATTTCAAACTAAGAATTGATTAGCTTCAAAAAAAGTAAAATAAATGAAGATGAATATTACATACTTGGATCAATATTTCATTTCTTGCTTTATGAACTATTTGTTCCCAGGAATGAATAGAAACTCGAAAAACTACTAACAATCCCCTGAACAAAGAGGAAATTATGATTGTATCGTTTAGTTGGATTAAACAGAAATTTTACTTGTGAATCGTAATAAATTCAAGGATATAAATAAAAGTACTACAACTGCTTTTCTTTTTTTTTTTGAAGGATACGGTTATCTTAAAAAATAAAATTACAGAGTTTTGTAAAGATTCTTTGGAGTTAACTATTTCAGAAAATAAAACTAAAATAACAAATACTGATCATATACAATTTCTTGGTACAAATATTAAACATTCAAAAAGTAAAGATATAATAGATAGTAAGGGTAATTTAAAAAAATCTTCAGGTTTTTTAATGTTAACAGCATAATTAGTAAAAAATTAGCTAAAAGTGGTTTTCATTTATTGAAAGTTGCTGGGAATATTCAGTACATACAAATTTAGAAAAAAGTAATACAATATATTCGAGGGATCATGAATTAAGTGTCCCAGATCTATCAGTATAAATAGAGTAGAAGGTAATCATTACAACATTTAATTCTTACCAAACTATTTCATATATCTTTCTTAATATTTATTCATTTTATGTGAAGAATATTTCCATGTAAGATAAAATTGGTTGCTGTGTTAAATGTAAAAGAATTTCCAAACTGGCTGATTTTATGAGTGTTTTCTTGCACTGCATCGGTATGAAGTTCATATTTCCAGTTAAAAAAGGCTGGCCTATTCAAAATAAATTTACCGTGAATTGTCTACAAGACAAAGGAAGATTGAAAATTTTCAGAGATGATGAATACGCTGTACTAGTTTATTTAGGATATATACTAGTACAATTGCAAACAAGTTTCTAAAACTTTCATATTTCAATAAGAAGGAAATCAGCAAACACAAGAGAAATGTTTCTTTTTCGAGTGTTACTTGTGAATCGGTATGCTCAAAAAATACTAGTTTTAAACATATACTTCTGTTAGGCATAATATTGATTATTAGACATATTGAGATGTTGAAATTTAAATACGAATACAGAAAGAGTAATGTAGAGCGTGTTTATAGTGTTCTGAATAAAGTATAGAAAGTGGTTCTTGAGTGATGGTAGTCTCCTAGAAGTAATAAATAGTGCCTTACCTTTCTATTTATGGTACTTGATATGGGCTAAGTACAAAATTCCCATTCTCCTTTAATTTTCAATCTTGTAATTTCCTAATTCAATCTTCTCAAACCAGTGTACTAGTACTATGAGTATCTTTGTAAATTTACGAGAAAGTGCACCAATTTCACTTGTAACCTTCACGTTCCTACTTTATAACAATGTTAAGATTTTCAGTACTTCAAAGTAATTTCCGTTACTCATAAATCTTTTCCAAAATTTCTTCAGATTATTCTAGTAAATTCTTCTAAACTCTCAGCCCATAGTCAACTTAATGTAGTTCTTATACTAAAATATCATTCAGCGATCTTGAAGATAGAAAATCCACATCTGGTTAATAAGTAGAAGCCATAAAATTGAAGTGAAATTTTCATTGTTGGAATTTTATTTCTGATTTTACGAATTTTTAAAAAGTCAGAAACTGTACTTGGAAAACTAAGAAAAAACTGTAGCATTGTCATCATCTGAAGTTGAATAAGTTTTCCAGCCTTCTCTGATTGAGATATTGTGAGTTTTATCTGTCTTTACGGAATTGGAAATTAAGAGAGTTTACCAGCTATCGTTTATTAAGATAACATTTCCACTGCGATCTCACCAAATCAAGTCTATATTTGCGCACCAAGAACATTTTTTATACTCACTATGGAAAATTGAATGTTGGTATTTGATGTATACTTGATGTATAAATATTTGATGTATACATATTTTCTGATGTTAAGAACCTTTTCGTAAGAGTAATTAGAAAAAATCTTATCGAAGTCGTACGAATCAAAACTAAAACAATGGTTGAAGTTATTCTTACCACAATCGTGAGAACTGTTTCGTACATTTATCGAGCTTAGTGAAAGGGTCTAAAATAAACTAACTACATGTATTAAATCTATCTACTTTGAATTGTTTTGTTATTGCTAGAAATATTGATCTTCCAAATATACCTCAAAATTGTTTTATTATTTTATAGTTGTTATTTTACAAAAATGTACTTTTTGACATTCGAGATTAATAAAGATTTTGTTTTTGGCTGCTTATTAGGAAGTATGTTAGGCTACTAATGCGTTCTTACAGGTATTAGGTAGTTATTGAGTTGACTGGCTTTGTCCTCCTTAAAATCCTCCCTGACTCCTCTCCAAAATACCAACTCCTCCCTAAATCAAATTCACTCTAACCTACCAATCCTTGTCCTCCTAACTAACCAATATCCGCAAACTTCCTGTCAAAAACCCTTCACCAAAAATCTCAGAAAATGAAATAGAAAAGCCCCTAAAATCAAAATCAATAACCTAAAAATCAAAATCAAACAATAACCTAAAAAACTAAAATATCAATCAGACAAATATAAAACATCAATTCCCCTCAACCGGTTTCCTACTCCTCCTCAAATATAGTAAACAATCAAACATAAACAATCAAAAATACAAATTCATCAAATCTAATCTATCATCTCTTTTTTATCGAAATTTTACAAAAATATCAAAAATAACAAGAACTCAACCTACCCCCACCTACTAAACACCAAAAACAACAATAAGCATATGGAAGGAGTAATGTGATCTCGGACTAGATGAGTACGAGGGGAATTAGGATAGCCGTGGGTAAGACTAGTGCAACCTGGTAGCATCGAATTGTCTGTGTTTCATAGTAAGGTAGAACTAACCGATAAGTGTTATCTCGATAGGAAAAGGGTTGCCTAATTAGGCAAACATAGGAGAGTTCCTCACAAGGTAACATCTTATAAAAGATTTTTACTCCAATGTTATTTATTTTTGTTCTGCTTAAGTACTAGCACTAAACTTTTAGTAGGAAAAGTTTTTTGTTATCTGCAATTAAGATATTTCTGGCTATTTCTTAGGAGGTAACATTTTGTTAAAATGAGTTCTTCAAACGCGGTTTCTGTTTAATAGTGTTTGTTAGTACTATGGTCTTGTTTATTTTTACGAAATATTTATGTCATTAGAACTAACAAATGTTTCGTGTGTTACAGTAGGAGATCTGTGACATCTAAAATTGGTTGTGTTTAATTTTTTTTGGCTCTATAGTACTGTTTTTTCTCTTTTATTTATGGGTCTTATAGGTATTTCTGAGTACTGTTCCTCCCCAGTTTGTTAATAATTTGAACGTAACAGATGTTGATGAGTTTATACTTATCACTTTTTTTGTTCAAGTAATTTTATTTGGTCTTAAAGTACTGGTGAGTACTACCTTTTTTCAATGATATGATATTTGAAATTAACAGAGAGATTAGAGTAACTCACTAGCATAAATCCAAAGAAACGATGAAAGGATTGATGATAATATAAATAGAAAGTGATTTTCCCTAAACTTTGTGTGGATAACCCATCAATCAAATACAAAAGAGACAGTAAATATAGTCTTATGAATTTATACTAATACCCGAAATTGAAAAAAATTATAAAACCGAAAAATAAAATTTCAAACTAAGTTCGAAATTTTTCACCTCCATTTATTGTATCTATTTTAAAGATTTTTTCAGAATCAACTCTGGGTTTGAAAATTAAATTTCAATGGTATGAAAATATGTACCTAAGAAATGTATCTTGTCAGTCCAAGAATTTACTATTTTAGTTTTATCTGCTGATATTGTTAAACCTAATTCATTTACAGTAAAATGTTTAATTAATAAAAATAATATATTTAGAGTATCTTAATATGATCCATTAACAACTACAATTCAATCATCCGCATATCTTACATACATTAATCTTTTATTATGTTCTCCTTTACATTACGTTAATATTATAATAAATCAAATAGCATAAATAGAAAGTGATTTCCCATAATATTGGAATATAGGAACTAAACTATGCTATTAGAAAGGAAATAGACTAAGCTAAACTATGGGCTGATACTTGGTTTATAGGAATTATACTAAGATAAAATGAGAACTAAGGGATAAAAAGACTCAGTATGTTCAGAATAAAGCTTATTAGTATAGGAATCATAATAAATTAAAGCATTAAAAATTAGAAGAAAGTACAGAATACGAAAGTCCTAAAACTGAAATCAAGCAATATCAAATAATTCTTATAGAAAATTTTCTCAGAAGTTTGAGAGGATAATGAACTACACTAAGATTCCAAAGTCAAAATATTAACCATGCCTTAAACAAATCAACCAAAAGTGTATTCAAATGGAAAATACTTCTAACAATAAATAGAACAACGCTACAAAGAAGATCAAGTAAACATCCAAAGAATAGATTAAATGATGACAGAAGATTAAGAGAAGAAGAAGAATTCTAAAAAAATAATACTAATATTAGTAATATTGGAGTATAGGAACTATACGAAGTTAAACAAAGGGCCGAGACTTAAAAGAACTTAATACAATAAATCTGAAGAACTGAGGAAAGGATTTATTACAGTAAAACAAAGAAAGGTAATGCGATGAGCAGAGATTACTAACTCAAAGAGACTGTGAAACGCAGTAACTACTACTAACATAAAACAGGACTACAAAGTACAGGACAAAGATGGTGCACTTCGTGTTAAACATAAAGGATGCAAATTACCAGTGTACCAATAAAATATACAAAGTATGTCATAGTAAAGTAATACACAAGTGAACCAGAACAATAAATGAAAGAAGCACAATAATAAAGCGAAAAGTTCCCATCTCAAATGGAATAAATAGAAAGTAATTTCCCTTAAGTCTAAAAAGGTAACGAATCATACTAAGACTAAAAGGGGTAATAAATATTAACCATGTCTGAATCTAATTCACCAGAAGTAGATAAAGTAAACCTTAGTGGTGGCACTGGTATTAGTAGTTTCAACACAACTACTCCAGGGGATCCATCACGCCAATTGTATTTCCCTATCACTCCTACCACAATTCAACTGATATAAGCAAGTTAAGTTCAGTATATATCTCTACGCCTCAGTTTTGAAGTTGACAGCCAAATAACACCCTGAAATCGTAGAAATTACAAGATTTATAGTAGAAATGAGCTCAGTTTTGGTGTAAATTAAGAACTACACAAGTTATAAGCAAGTTAAGTTCAGTATAACTCTAACTCCACCAATATTGAAGCAACCAGGCAACTAATAGACTCTACAGCCTCGTGGTTGAAGAACTACTCCAGATATAACCCTAGATCTGTGGTAGTTTGTAAACTGCACAAGTTATAAGCAAGTTAAGTTCAGTATAA
>JAKTQU010000068.1:0-69553 GCA_030579395.1 Aciculoconidium aculeatum
GCTCGGCTTATTGAGCACTATAAATATGTGCCCACGTTACCCCTTATATAGCTTACTTCTTTAGTCGAATACATACTTAACGTATGTCCCTACCCGTAGGCTACCAGAGGCCTAACATGGGTGCAAAAATTCTTTTTTCCAACTTTTTCCCCCAATACAAAAATGGTAAAACAAAAAGCTTATAATGCAACCAGAGCCTATAATATAGCTAAACCATAGCCTATAGCTCAACCACAACCTATAGCTCAGCCACAGCCTATAGCTCAACACCCCAGGAACTTAATGCAGCGGATGTTCGCGGCCAAGCTTAACATGGAGATATATCTTGTATGGCTTGGTTGTCAGCACAACTTGAGCTATCAAATATTGTTTCTATTCCTGCAACATAAAATGAAGAAAACCATTTTATGAAAGTGTCCCCTTCATTTTTGTTTGTGCTCAAAAATATTTTCCAGCATATTATTTGGCTGCGAAATTTTCAAGTGGTGGCAAAAAAACACAGAAACATAAAGTATATAGAGACGGGAGAAGATGTGAGAAAAAGGAAAGCAAAACATGGTATTACTTTCCACTTTTACTTGTTCTTCAGCACACCTATTCTCACGAAAACCACGTTCACATACTTCAAAAGATATTTTCACTGTGTTGATCTTCCATTTGATATCTTCCATTTAGTATACTTAACCCCAAAAAGAAAAGATTCTTCCCTGTTTTTTCTTTCAAGTTTCCATATTATACCAAAAAGAATGTCCATAACAGGAAAGTATAACAAATTTACCCTTCAAATGAACCACTTCATTTTAATATAAAAAAATCCACAGAAAGAATTGGAAACTCCAAGTGCCCCCATTTAATATAAAAGGAGCAGAAAATCCCCAGAATTTAGAAATTAATTTAAATCCTCATCCGCTCCATTTTAATATAAAAAGGAACAGAAATCCCCAGAATTTGAATTTTTTCATCAGTTATCAACTACAAATTAAAATGTCTGCCACTCAAGTTTTCAACTTTAACTTCAACTTTACTTTCAACGTCAACTTCAACTTGAACTGCAACTGCAACCAAGAGTCTCCTTTCACTACTGACAAGCTCTTTTCCCTCCTTGAAGGAAAGAACTCAGTATTCAGCAAGGATCCAATTCGTTTGGCTACTCTTAAGAAGTTGGCCAGTACTATCTCTCCAGCTGAGAAAGAAGCTCTCTACCATTCTTCTGCACTTTTCAAGAGCAGTAACAATTCCATCTGTGAAGTTGAAACCACCTCTCCAAACCACCACATTTCCAATGACTGTGGTGAATTTGATTTTTCTCCCAAACAGAAGCATTTGGGAAACATTGACAGCAGCAATGCTTTTGTTCCAATTGCCTTTTCAATTGAAAAGCTTTGGGCTGATAAGCAAACCTTGCATCCTGCTCCAATTATTGAGTCTCCAGTCAAATGCTTGACTCTAGTCAAGTACACTAAACCATACTTTCCTAACCACTCTCCAATTCTTCAACCAATTGACATGGACTTCCCAGTCAAACCCTCTAAACAATTAGAATACACACCAATTCTCCACCTTCCAATCAACTTAACCCCAACTTCCTCTTCAACCGCTTTAATCTTACGCACTCCTCACAGAGAATCCGTCTCAGAAATAATTCCAGAACCAGCAACATATTGCAGACCCAACAAAGGGCACTACCCGGAACTCTTTAAATCCTGTAGAAACTCCTCTTGCGGACATGAATTCCCAGAGGAAGGCTATAGACATGGTCACCATGCCAAAAAGCCTGTAGAAGACGTACCAAACAGGGACATCGGAATTGCATACCTCAGAGAAATGGTAAACTTGTTAAAGTCTAACATCAACCAGTATCCTGAACTACTCTCCTTCGGACCCAAGGTCGCCAATGCATGTCTCGACATAACAAGACACGACAGGAACATGTCGGAACACGGGAGCTGTGGTTTCTGTATAGAGACCCTGTTCTACAAAATCAATGAGTCCGTCTACATGTTGCATCTCGTAGACCAAGGCCGTCAATGTGGCAGTTCTAGAATCCCAAACCCAATTATGGCAGACACTTATTATGTGGACAACGAAACCGGAAAGGTAGGTCGCGAGTCTTGTGTTGTTTGCCCATGTTGCTACGAGTTGGTTACGTATGGGGATAATGAGTGTACCATACGAGGATTTGATTCGCCTTTAGCCAGCTACTTTAAGCATTATGAAGATCACCAGAAGAATTTTTAAGTTTTATGATTTTATAGTAATAAAAGATCTCTGAAGTGACTGTAGGTGTCACTGTAGGGTGGGAGGTGTTATTGTAGCTTGAGTAAAATTACTCTTAAATCTGTAATTAAAGTTTAAGTGCTATTGTAGTAGTCGTGTAGTATTATGGAAAAGCTCGTGTTCCACACTAGATTGCTAAATGATATAAATATATAGTAATAAAGAAAATTGAAGATATAAGCATGACGTTTGTACTACTTTAAAACAAGGTGAAATATTATAGCTGGAGTCTTTAGTATTCATACAGATATCTTCATAAACAGCACAGCGTATGGTATGGGATCTTTTCCTCTATGAAACGGAAATTATATATTATGTGGACTTTTCGCTGCATATTTCCATTTGGAGGAATAAGACTTTTCATTTATCAAGATTATCATGGACGTCACTAAATATTCAAGCTCCCATATGATTCCTGACTCTTCTCTATATCATTCTCCGACGCTCCTCTAGTTACTTGCTCAACTTCTTATCTTATATGTACTCTTTATCTACCATGAAGCTCATCAAATCAGTACAGGCACACTCAGACAAGATATGGAGGTCAGCAGTCATGCTACGCTCCCCATGATTGCTACAGCATCCACTGATCTTACCACTAAAGTGTTCAAGCTCACTCCTAGCCTTGCTTTAGTAAGCCAGTTGGACGATATCCACAAGAGATCAGTCAGAAGCGTTCAAACCACCAATGAAGGGCTCCGGCGAGTTCTTGTACTTGCCTATTCTTGCCACCGGCTCGTTTGACTCCACCGTATCCACATTGATGAGGACTTTGAAGACATCGAGGACTTGATTGCCAATCAAGTGGAAGTGCTCAGCAGTCAGATGGCAACTCAGGAATAGGACTTCGAAGGGGAAGAGAAGGTGACGGAGCTCTTGAAACGTGCTTGAGAAAAGCAGGAGAAGGGGCTCTGGTTGTAAGGGCGCTCCTGTGGGAATCCTTGGCAAGAATGGCCACTCACCAATTCTCCAAGAATCTACGCTAGTACAACACAATCCCCGGTGTGCAGAACCGTTTGAACAAGTTTCTGACTTCACTACCCTAAAATCAACAAAAGTGCTTAGTTTAAAAAACGATACGGACTTGTTAATATTATCAAGAATCCGGACCTCTCTGAGGATTTGTGTTGTTGCAACTCGAGGGTTTCTATGTCCATTTAAATCTGTCAAGCTTAATTTCTTGAAATCTTCTAAAGCTCCCTTATTATAATTATACCTATGGATATCGGTTTCTTTGGTGAAAAATTCTTACTAGAGCGTACCTGGTCCTCTAATGTGTCCATTATTTCAAGCATTCATAGAGATAGTCCAAGAAACAGCGATAGGCGTATTCTATCTAGGGTTCCATTATACACCATTTGCAATTGTTTCCCTGAAGAGAACAAGCGGTGATAGTTTTGAAACAAATTTTTTTTGCCTGCTTGGAAATTTCAGGCATTAACAGTTCCTCTTATTTACCTGTAAGCGTGTTTATTCGTGCTGCATATTTATATCTACCTAAGTATCTAGTGAAGTGACATTCTAGCAGCAAGACAGAGTTCGGGCCATTTCCCCCTTACTAAGATATTATGTAATATAATAGGTTTAGAGTCACTCTACCCGTTATCTGTAAATTTTCACAAATCAGCCGGTCTAGTATAGTGGTCAGTACACTTCTTTGTGGCAGAAGAAACCCAAGTTCGATTCCTGGGACCGGCAGTTCTTTTTTGGAAGTTTATGAACGATCAAGAAAACTAATCGTTACATTTATTTTTACATCTTTACATTTATACTTTACATTTATACATCTTATTCATACATCTTTATTATTATATCTAAAGCTTCAACAATCTCAAGTTGAAAACAGTGTCATTGATGGTTTGTTCCTCATCAATGATAACGGATTCAGCAGAGGCGGAGGAGAACTCTTCTAATGGAGTCTTGGTACACTTAAGCAAGATAGCCTCGTTCCCAGAAAGAACAGACTTGAAGTCGATGGTGTCCTTGACTACGCTGTATTCAACCTTGACGTCGTCGGTGGTGTTCAAACCAGCCTTCTTACGCAATCTTTGGATACGGTTGATGACTTCTCTGGCCAAACCTTCGTTTTGCAACTCTGGGTACATGTTAACATCCAAGATGATCAAAACGTCCTGTTGAGCTCTGGCTTCTTGGCCGTGAGCAGCGGATTGAGCAGGTAAACCACGTTGAACTTGCAAGTCTTCGGTGACCAAATCAATTCCATCAACGGTGATTTTACCGGACTTGGCGAATTCCTGCACTTCAGCAGAAGAGACGGATGGCAAAGCAGCCTTGACCTTCTTGGCATCCTTCTTCAACTTCTTACCCAAAACAGGCCAGTCAGCAACGACTGTGTATTCCACGCCGTACTTGGCTTCATCCGAGGTGATGACTATGTTTCTAACGTTCAATTCGTCCACAATGTAACCTTGCAAGGACTGCACGTCCTTCAAGTAACCTGGGTCCGAGTGCAAAATAACCAACTCCTTCAAAGGAGTCTTCAAGGAAATGGTCTTCTTTTCTCTGATGTTACGGCCCAACTCGATAACCTTTTGCATTCTAGCCACAGCCACTTCAATGGCCTCGTCAAAGAGCTCTTCTCTGACAGATGGGTACGACAAAAAGTGCACGGATCTGGTATCCTGGATCTTAGGGTTGACGCTCAACTTGCCCAAGTCGGCTTCAGAAAAGTATGGTTTTATTTTCTGGTAGATTCCGTCAGCCAAGTAAGGAGTGAACGGAGCCATGGCTCTGGATAAAGTGAGCAAAGCCTCGGACAAGGTGTTGAGCCCGCACTTGGTGTCCACGACGCCATCATCGGTGTAACCCTTGATACGACGACGGTTGAAACGAATGTACCAGTTGGTCAAGTCGTCGATGAAGGACAACAATCTAGGAACAACGGTGTACAATCTGTAGGAAGTCATTTCCTCGTGGATAAACTTGATCAAGGACTGGATAGAAGCCAACAACCACTTGTCCATCACGTTGGAGGAAACCAAGGAGCCGTCGTAGACAAAGTCCTGGCCGTTATCCTTCTTGAAGATGTCAACAGCGTCCTTCAAGAACTTGTACGAGTTGTACCAAGGCAACAAGACACTGGAAACCACCTCCTTGACACCCTCTTCCTTGAACTTCAAGGTCTCGGCTCTCAACACAGGAGAGTTGATCAAGTACAATCTCAAGGCATCGGCACCGTAGTTCTTCAACACAATGTTTGGATCTGGGTAGTTCTTCAATCTCTTGGACATCTTCTTCCCGTCAGCAGCCAACACAATACCAGAAACAATAACGTTCTTGTAAGGAGCAGTGTTGAACAAATGCGTACCCAACACGGTCAAGGTGTAGAACCAACCTCTGGTTTGGTCCAACCCTTCGGAAATGAAGTTGGCTGGGAACGCCTTTTCAAAAGGTTCCTTGTTTTCAAAAGGATAGTGCTTGGAGGCATAAGGCATGGACCCGGACTCGAACCAACAGTCAAACACTTCTTCGATTCTGCGCAATTGGCCCTTTCCTTGCTTGGAAGGAATAGTGATATGGTCAATGCTCTCACGGTGGATATCGGTGATGTCTTGAACACCAGACAACTCCTTCAATTCCTGGATGGAGCCTACACATACGATTTCCTCGAAATCCTCAGACACCCACAAAGGCATAGGAGTACCCCAGTATCTGTTTCTCGAGATGTTCCAGTCTCTGGCGTTGGCAATCCAGTTGGAGAATCTCTTTTCCTTGATGTGAGAAGGCACCCAGTTGGTCTTTTCCACATTGTCCAACATTTGAGGAATGATTTCCCCAATACGAACAAACCATGCAGGCACGGTTTTGTACATAAGAGGAGTGTCGGATCTCCAGCAGAATGGGTACGAGTGCTTGGCTTGCGAGTTGACCAAGATTCTTCCGTTGTCAACCAACTTCTTGATGATCTGCTTGTCGGCGTCCTTGAAGTAAACGCCGTTGTATTCACCAACAGTCATCTTACCAGCGTCGTCAACAACTTCAGGTGGTTGTCTCTTTTCGCTGATGATACCAGAAGCGGTAGCAGCGTTGAAATCCTCCTCACCATAAGATGGGGCTTGGTGGACAATCCCAGTACCGGAATCGTTGGTAACGTAGTCGGCGAGAATAACCTTGAAACCGGCATCCTTGAAGGTTTCGTAAAAGTAGTCGAAAAGAGGAACGTACTTCAAGCCTTCCAAGGCCTTACCTGGGATCTTTTCCACAACCTTGAACTTGGCAGCGGCTGGCTTCTTGTACAAGGTGGAGATCAAGCTTTCCAACAAAATGTAGTGCTTTTGCTTTTCTTCGTCGAAAATCTTGACGTATTCAAAGTTGGGGTTGACAGCCAAGGCAATGTTGGCTGGCAAGGTCCATGGGGTGGTGGTCCAGGCAACAAGAACAGTGTTTTCGTCGTCAACCAAGGGGAAGCCGAGAGTGATGGCTGGATCGTTCACGTCCTTATAGTTCTGCTGGGCCTCAAAGTTGGAAAGAGGAGTGGTACAAGCAGTGGAGTAAGGCATGACTCTCAACCCTCTGTAGACCGATTCCTTCTTGTACAACTCCTTGAAAGCCCACCAGACGGATTCCATGAATTCCGGGTACAAGGTCTTGTAATCATTGTCCATATCGATCCATCTACCAACTCTCTTCATGGTTTGACGCCATTCGGACGCGTATCTCATGACAATGGAGCGACATTCTTGGTTGTACTTGTCGATCCCCATGGCGTAGACATCTTCCTTGGAGGTGATGCCCAACTTTTTGTCAATCTCGTGCTCCACAGGCAACCCGTGGGTGTCCCAGCCAAATCTTCTTTCAACGTGGTAACCAGACATGGTGGCGTAACGTGGGATAATGTCCTTGACGGTGGAAGCCAAGATGTGGCCGTAGTGGGGGGTCCCAGTGGCAAATGGAGGACCATCGAAAAAGGAAAATGGAGGCAAGTCCTCGGTCAATTCCAAAGATCTCTTGAACGCATCAACCTCGTCCCAGGTCTGACTAACCTTTTCTTCTTCCCTAGGGAAATTGAACGGTTGGTTCACTTCGCTATCACACATATTTCTACAAGGAAAGTTATAGCTCCGAAAATTTTTTGATTCCAAAGGTTGAAAAATGAAGAGTCACTGATTATGTAAGAGAAGAGGAAGGTCATATACAAGAGGTTGTATAGTATTACTAGTTACGATAAAGAGAATATTCATACGATCATACGATTAACGATCACACGATACACGATTACACGATTGCATTTTTAAGTTAGACTGCTTGTACAAATCAATAGATACTATTAAGATAGACATTCAATAGAGTATTCTATTAAGATAGACATTCTATTAAGACTATTCATATCAGATTCAGTGCTACTGCTTCCACTATTGCTACAGTACTTATAAGCTGTGTGTTTAGTGACTTGTACTGTATTACTGTACTGTATTTCTACTAGTTAGTATTAAGCATCTGGTAACTTTATTGAACTACGGTTCTTGTTAATCACAGCTATTTACTATTAATGACTTATATATTAAGTGACTATCGTAGTTACCAAGTTATTACACTGTCAATTGTATCATATTTAGACCGTACTGGACTAGCAAAGTATACGGATATCTATTATACTGATTCGTTCTTACTGCAGTTCTACTACTGTTAAAACCCTGCAACTATAACCTGAAAATACCAATGACGCTACACGTTCTCACCCGCCACCTAGTAAATAGAAAGTCTATCATGATTGCACTTTCCGGGGGTGTAGACTCAATGTGCTTGACGTACCTAATGAGTCAAGCTAGAAAGACATATCCAGAGCTACAAGTATACGCAGTCACGGTGGACCACGCGTACCGGGCGGGATCCCATGACGAGGCACTCCGAGTAGGCGAGATAGTTAAGAAATGGGGCTGCAACCATATTGTTAGTAGGTTAAACTATGACCAGCCAGTACATGCTATCAGTAACTTTGAAGAAGTTGCCAGAATAAAGCGGTACCAGGTGTTTGACGAGTTAAGCAAGGAGCTAGAGTGTGATGCGATTCTCATGGGCCACACTTTGGATGACCAGTTGGAGACGTATTTACAAAGATTGAGTCACAATTCGTCGCTATTTGGGCTCATTGGGATACGAGAAACAGGCTCCGTGCCTTTGGAGGGCTCCTCCTTGCAGATCATACGACCGCTCTTGGGGACATACAAGAGGGAGATAATCGAATACTGTAGGTCCAACGGGATCCACTGGTTCGAGGATTGCACTAATCAGGACATCCAGCTTACAGAGAGAAACCTAATCAGGCATATTCTTGATGGGGCCAGCCAGGAGGGAACTCTAGCCAAGAAGCATTTGGTCCAGACATGTGAGGAGATCAAGAACTTGGTAGGGTTGATTCAGACAAAATCGGAGAATTTACTTGGGTTGTTGAAGCAGCAGGGTGATTTCCGTTTGGATGAGAGAAACGGGTCCATTCTGGTGGATTTCCCGAGGGAATGTTTCCAGGGCGATAACAAGTATGTGGCTTCACAGATGCTTTATCGCTGTGTGCGAAGAATATCCTCGGTCAAGCATTATCACTGGGCGTATGCTCGTATAGAGAGAGGCTTGATTCCTAGAATAGAGAAGTGTGTCAGAGAGACGAGTACAGAGTGTTTTCAAACAACTTACTTGAATCTACAATTTAAAGTTACTGTGGGCGATTCAGTCCATATGAAGATTACAAGACAGCCGTTACTTAAGGAGGACACCAAAGCAGTTTCCAGGGTCTTAAATTTGAGTCAGGAATGGACCCCTTGGATCTTGTTTGACCGGAGGTTTAATATACGAATCAGGGGACAAGGCGCTGTAGAACTAGTGCCGTACTCACATGGAAAGTATATCACAGAGTTTCCAGTGGAGAAGGACATGAATGGGGTTCCGGTGATTGTAAGGGACGGAGAAATTATTCTGATACCTAGTTATCTGATGAATATTCCAAGAATCCAGCTGGAGATTTTCTTGAAGAAATAGAATGAAAACGCAGAATAGAAGACTTACAGCCCGTATAAGTAATGCTATATAATATATTTTATATGATGATAACATGGCTGCAAAAGATGCAGTTGGTTAGCAAATACCTAATAGACTTTGACTTGCTTGCACTATTTACAGCCAAATGAACAAGACTCTTGAAGTTCCATATTTTCAACAAACTCGGAATTAAACAGACAGTTTCAGTCTTGGTGAGTCGACTTTTAAAGGAGTTCCTCTCTTGTATCAATACTTCTCCATTTATACCATTAATATATCATCCCTCCGATATTCTATAGATAGACTAACTTTAGTTTTTACTTTTGGTATTTCTAAAGGCATTAACTTAAACGTCTTCAAAATTTTCTCTAATACTTTAATTCTTTGACACTTTGCTTCTTTGATACTTTAATTGTTTGATACTTAACGCTTTTAACACTAGCACTCTCTAGCTCTTCGACACGTAGATTTCCCATACTTTACATACCTCTCTACCACTCAGCTATACTAACTCTTCTATATCAACTAATAGCTCTAACTCAATAGCTCTTCTAACTCGCTATCTATATCCCTTTCCTCCCAAGGGTTGCAACTGCGACTTTTATCAAATCAAATCAAATCGAGTCAAAACATTAAAAACACTACAACACACTCAATGAGCAAAGATCGAGAGGCATCTCCCACCGTAGTAGAAGCGGAGAGCCCAATTGGCCCCGACTCGCTCCAGCACTTCATCCACAACTTGCTTCTGGTCTCCCAGACTGATTTCACCATCGACTCCAACAACAACATCTTGGCCCGATTCATCCAGAACCATGCTCCAGACACTTTGTTTGTGTTGAAAAGCCTTGATGAGGACACAGGAGGGACCAGCTATTCTATTGTGGGCGACTTGGGTACCTTGGAACTCGGAGAAACACCAATCAAGCACGTCATCATCTTCATCAAGCCCAAGGGCCAATTGACGGCACACAAGGACTTGTCCTCGTCGATGAATGTTCTCAACATCCCCGTGGAAATCGATCTCAAAGACCCAAAGCATTCTATCAACGAACAGTTTGAAAAATTGAGGTCCTTGATCAACTTGGGGCTTTCTCCGTACTTTGATTTGATTATTTCAAAATCCCAGGACGACGACACCTCCGTCAATTTGACCAAGAAGAAGTTCAATGAGTTGTCCTTGTCCTTGCAGCACTTGCAGCAGCGGATCCAAATCCCAGACTTGCTTATCTCTACTCACCCAAAGATCGAAGAGATTTTGAAATCAAACCCAGACGCCTTGACAGAAGACGACGACTCCATATACAGCGACATTGTGTCCGATGTTAGGACTTTGAACGAAATAACACAATCGGTGAACAGCTGGATTGGCCAGATCCAGTCAATCACGAAATTGAATCATTCGCCATTGGATGGTGAGTCCATTGTGGAGGAAGTCCAGTTTTGGAAATCCATGGAATTGGCCTTGATATCCTTAAACCAGCAGATTTCTTCGGACCAAGTCCAGTTGTCCATTAAAGTGCTAAACAAGGCAAAGAGATTCCACATCACATTGAGTTTCCAAAATGACATTGGTCTAAATGATAAGCTCACAACCACGAAATTGTACAACTCCTTGTTAAAGGAGTTGCCTATGGACGAACTCATGTCGGTGTCTAATACATCCACAGACTTTTCTAAGTTTGAGTTGGCAATTATCAACTTATTCAACCATTTAAAGATTAAATTGAAAAACCTCAACTTATACCCTTTGACCAGATCGATTGAATTGATCGAAGTTTTGATAGATGATATTGTTTTGAAATTCAATGGGATCTTGAACAATTTGTCCATTATGTCGATGCCAATATCCCAATTCCTTGATATATATGAAAACACCTTTATTCTTAAAATATGCACTTTGATCGACCAAAACATCAAGTTTATGGTCAACTTGGTGAGAGAATTGCTAAGAAAGAGACAGGAAAAATTCATCATTATCAAGATAAATCAAGAAAACTACTCCAATTTCAAAGACCGGTTGGCATACTTGAAGGCATTTAGATTAAACCATAATAGTTTGCTTTTGATTCTTGAAAACTTTCTTGACGAAAACTCAAACACTTCCGAGTCAGCAAAATTAATAGACGCATACAATAAGTTCATTCTCCCTTTGAATGTCCTTGATTTATCTAACCAAGGAAATACACTCTGGTCTATCAATGAGAAGTCCTACATCGCTGTATTCAAACAGTTAAACTCATTCATATCGGAAAAGCTCAATGAACTCTTTGATAAATGCGAATCGTTCCATGATTACTTGGCCATTTTTGAGAAATTTGACTCATTTTCATCAACAACGTTACTCCTGTTAATCAGCGATGAATACAAATTGAAGATTCTAGGAACAGCCAATTTTGAAACAGAGAGATTGATTGAGTTGAATTCGAAATCAAAGCACACCATTGTCGACAGAATTCAAGAATTTGACCAATTTTATAAATTTCCGCTAGGAGAGCATGCAGGCATTTATTCCCAGCTTTCCTATCTTCTTAGTTTCAGTCAAAAATCCAAGTTTTATCTTGACAATTTGGAGAGGCTTTTAGGTTCCAACTGGAATAAGTATTCTTTGGGAAGTAAAATTGAAACTGAGTTGAACAGTTTACTTTCTAATTTGAACCCTGAAACCGTTTTCATGGATTGGGTCTCTAAAGTTTCTCTCAAGATGTCAAATTTTGAAAAGACTGGCCCCGTGATAAAGATTTTGGAAAATGAGAACGAAGAATATGACATTATGGTTAACTTTGACTACAGCTTACTAGAAGTTTACTCTCAAATCACACAAATTGGAAACATTGGATTTAAAATCCCCGTCAATATTCTAATCCAGTTTAAGAAGGTTGAGAAAATATATCCATTCATAACCGAGCTAAGTCAAATTGTAAACTTGCTCAAGCAGACATTCTGGGATTTATCCAATACTAGTTACGGAAAGAAATTCAGCTTCTTAGTTGGAAACCAGAAACTATTAATTTTGCAAAACTTGAAAGATTTGATAAAGGTTGATTGGGTGTACCTCTCTCAAGCACTTGATTTACAATCATTAAGTGAAAACGATTCCACAAACACCAAGAACGAAAACTTGATAGAGTCTCAATCTTTGCATGCTCTCAACAACTTTCAGAACAATGTTTACAAGTTGTACGAGCAAGTCTGCAAGTTGGCATCTTTTGATGCGTTTTTACAGGGCGCTTACGATAAGCTTTTCCGCTGTCCTTACGACCAGGAGTCAATTAGGGAAAACATTTTACACGTACAAGACCAAGTGAACAAGATTGCATTTGGAGATTTCATTAATTTGGGAAAGTTGCGTGATTTGCTCAACACAGAACTTAAAGAGATCTTGGTGAAGAAGTGTGAGATAGAATTGAATAACTTGAACAGAAGAATAAAGGTCAAGGAACTAGACAATGAAGATGATCTCTTCTCGTCGATTGTTACCGAGACCACTAACAAGGAAGATTTGATGTTACATTCAATCTCATTTCAAGACCAGTCATTCAGTATTATTCCTTCGTTATCGGAATCCAAGAACGCAAGTTTTGCTAGATTTAACAAAATCATTTCTGTAACTGAATCACAATCAATGATAAAGTTGAACTCAGAGCCTGAAATTAAATTCAGAAAGTTGTCGGTAAACAAAGACATCTTGTCCTTAACCTCGAAGATTTTAAGCAAGTTTGATGTTATTTATTCAGACGGGTCTATTTACTTCAACGAATGGAAACTCCTTCAAACCCTTTGGGAGTTAAATTTGAATCTGGATGAAGATTTACAGAAATTGATTCCTCAACAGCTTAGTTTATCTCAATGGATAGAGTCAATTAACAAGATATTGGACTTGAGATCCACTTTTGACAGAGCTGACTCGTTTAAAGATTTTGGTGAGTTGATCAGAATAGATTTTTCCAAGGTTCAATCTAGAGTGAACATCAAGTTTGATTCGTTTCAAGCCGACTTGTTCAAAATATTCAGCAAGAAGTTTCAAGATGAAGTTGTCAAATTCAACAATGAGTTGGTCGTAACTAAGGAATCCTTGGAGTTGAAACTCGACTTTCAAGCTGAGATCAATAGAATTGTGACCAACATTGATAACTACCTCAAGTTTAAAAACCTCATGAAGCCATGGACCAAGCACGCTTTTACCTTGAGAAGTGCACAGGTTCTTTTGCAGAAGCAAAGATTCAAGTTCGAGATCAACTGGATCTATGTTGAACAAATTGAAAACCTTTTGTCTATCATATCTGCTTTGTTCAACAGGAAGGAAGAATTGATTCAGGATAATTTTGAAATCATGTCCTCAAAAATTAAGGCTGAGTCTGTTCGTTTGAATGATTCCGTTTCTTCCTTATCTAGATTATGGCCAACTAAGAAACCGGTATCAGGTGATTTAGAACCTTCAACTGCCATCAGCCATTTGGACTTGTTCCAGAAGCAGTGTACAAATTTGAACACCACCAGAAATTCCATCCTAAACGTTTCCAAATGGTTGAATATCCCAATTAATATTCCAGAAAATTTGGATGATGTCTTGGAAGAAATTCAGGATTTTAAGTCGGTTTGGTCTTCTATTAACACATTATGGGAAGATTTGGAGAGAATCAAATCATTCAAGTGGAGCGAGATACAACCAAGAGGTTTGCGTAAACAATTGGATGACTTGCTTACATTGTCAAGATCATTGCCTCCTAAGGTTCGTCAATACACGGCTTTTGAGTCGATCCAAAACCTTATCAAGAGCCACTTGAAAAACTTCCCTCTCTTGAATGATTTAAAGGGTGATTCCATGAAACCGCGTCATTGGAAGGTATTACTTAGTCAATTGGGCATTGAAAATATCTCACCTGAAACTATGAATGTGGGTAATGTTTGGTCCATGAACTTTGTACTCAATGAAGTGACCATCAAGGCAATTCTCGTGCAGGCCAGTAATGAGAAAACAATTGAAGACAATTTAGCCTCTATTAAGAAAGACTGGTCTTCAGTAACATTCGAAATGTTTAATTATGAAAAGAAGTGTCGTTTGGTCAAGAACTGGGACAAATTATTTGACCAATGTAACAATGATATCAACACTTTGTCGAGTATGAGAGGTTCCCCATACTATTCCAATTTTGAACAAGAAGTTTCAGGCTTGGAAGACAAGTTGAACCGTTTGTTTGTTGTGTTGGACACTTGGATTGATGTACAACGTCAATGGGTGTACTTGGACGGGGTGTTTGGGAATAAGAACAATGATATCAAAAACTTGCTTCCAATCGAATCCAGTAGATTTACCAATATTACTTATGAGTTCCTAAACACCGTGAAGAAGATCTATAAGTACAACTTGGTGATTGATATCTTACAGGTGAATGATATCCAGTCAACGATGGAAAAGTTTTTGGACAGTTTAACCAAGGTTAGAAAATCATTGACGGAGTATCTTGAAAAGCAAAGAGAGTTATTCCCTAGATTTTACTTTGTTGGTAACGAAGACTTGTTAGAAATCATCGGTAGTTCTGCTGATATTGACAGAATCAACAGACATTTTAAGAAAATGTTTAGTGGAATTGGAAGCGTCCAATACGACAAAGAGAGTTCTTCTATTAGTGCGGTGATTAGTGAACAGAACGAGAAATTGGTCTTGACAACTCCAGTTTCCTTGATCAAGTTTCCTAGATTGAACGAGTGGCTCAAGGAGCTTGAATTAGAAGTCAAGTCCACATTGGCCTACTTGATCAGAGACGCTGTAAGTCCTATCACTGATTTGATTAAGGGTGGTCTGAAGGACTTGGCTCCTTTGAAGCAAGTTATAGAGAGATACCCAGCACAAGTTTGTACGGTTGCATTGCAGATATCCTTCACTGATTTGGTAGAGGATGCTATGAAGAACTCTAAATTAGATGAGTTATCCAATTCTTTGATCGCAACAGTAAACGCCTTCTCTGCATTAATTGGACTGAATGCTTCTTTACTTGAGAGGAAAAAACTCGAGTACTTAATCATAGAGATTATCCACCACAGAGATATTGCCACAGAGTTGAGCAAGTCCAGTGAGGAAGACGCTAAATGCATTTGGAACTTGGCGCAGAAGTTTACCTACGTTGCCCTGCCAAACTTATTTGAGACGGTCAAGATTGAACAGGCAGGCTGTTTGCTCAACTATGGGTTCGAGTACTTGGGTATCCCAGACAAATTGGCATACACTCCATTGATTGATAAGTGTTACTTGACTATGACCCAGGCACTTGACCAAAAACTAGGAGGCTCGCCATTTGGGCCTGCTGGTACTGGTAAGACAGAATCGATCAAGGCTCTAGGAGGTAATCTTGGTAAAATGGTTTTGGTCTTTTGCTGTGATGATTCATTTGACTTCCAGTCCATGGGCAGAATCTTCTTAGGGCTTTGTAAGGTTGGAAGTTGGGGATGTTTTGATGAATTTAACAGATTGGATGAGAAGATTCTTAGTGCAGTGTCTTCTCAGATTGAAGCCATTGAAGTCGGGTTAGCCAACAAAGAAGCTAGTGTTGAGATTTCAGGAAAATCCTTTAGCGTCCACCCAGACACAGGGATCTTTGTTACCATGAACCCAGGTTACGCTGGTAGATTCGAATTGCCTGAAAACTTGAAGAAGTTGTTTAGAGGATTCTCGATGGAAAAACCAGATAGGGAAATCATTGCCGAGGTTATTCTCACTTCTCAGACATTTTTGCATGCCAAGGAGTTGGCTTCTATGATTGTTCCGTACTTTTTGGAAATCGAGTCTTCCTGCTCCAAACAGGGTCACTATGACTTTGGATTGAGAGCGTTAAAGAGCACTTTGGTGAGATGTGGTATCATAAAGAGATCTGCCGGTAAAGACAACTCTGACTCCAAGTTACAGGAATCTAAATTCGTATTAACGAGTATCAGAGAAACGATCGCACCGAAATTGATTCGCGAGGACGAGTTGATTTTGGAATCTCTTCTGAAAAAGTACTTCCCAGGTATTATTACTGACAGCAATGACTACGGTGACTTTGTGCTCAAGCTCGAGAAACTCGCAGACGCAAAGGGTTTGCATGTTTCGGAGCGCTGGATTACCAAGGCGCTTCAACTTTACCAAATTCAGACCACCCAGCACGGTCTCATGTTAGTTGGTGCTTCTGGTGCTGGTAAGACTACTATCTGGCGACTGGTTTTGCAGGTGTTGTCTGAGTTGAATTCAGTGGACCAGTTGTCGTATGTCTTGGACTGTAAGGTTTTGTCAAAGGAGGAAATCTATGGGTCGTTGGATTTGGTCACTCGAGACTGGACAGATGGTTTGTTTACAAGTATCTTGAGAAAGATCAGAGCAAACTTGAGAGGTGAATTGTCCAAAACCATCTGGATTGTTTTTGATGGGGACATTGATCCCGAATGGGCAGAAAACTTGAACAGTGTTTTGGATGACAACAAGATCTTAACCTTACCCAATGGGGAACGTCTTGCATTGCCTCCAAATGTTAGGTTGTTGTTTGAGGTTGATACGTTGAAGTACACCACCTTGGCTACCGTCAGTAGATGTGGTATGATCTGGTTTGACAACGAATTGGTCTCTATTGAAGGATTGTTGAAAGACTTGCTTCATGATTTTGTAACTAATCCACTTGAACTAACCGAAGAATTGAGCACAGATAGAAATGAAATCCTTGAAATACAGAAAGCTTTGATTGAAAGTTCTACAGGGTTCATCAATGAATCTGTATTCATGGAGATCCAAGAGAAGGCCAAGCTCTTTGAGCATATTATGGAGTTCTCGGTCCAGAGAATCTTGAACTCTTTCTCGACTTTATTCAAGTCATATTGCAGAAGATTTATTACGTATCGTTTGAGTAACAGGGGGGTACCCTTGGAAGATTTGTCGAGCTTTACCGGAAAAGCTGCTCTTTTGTCGTATACCTGGGCTTTTGCAGGTGACACGTCTCTTGAGCTGAGAACTCTGCTTGGTTTTGAGATTTCCACCTTGAACTGCTTTGCAAAGATTGGAGGAATCGAGGAAGAAACTACTCACTTGGAATACGACATTGGATTGCCTGATTGCGAGTGGGAGAACTGGAATTCGAAGGTTGAATCTATTGATCTCGAGCCCAAGGATGTCACCAGCCCCAACACGGTTGTGCCTACTTTGGACACGGCAAGAAACGAGTCCTTGTTCTACAGTATCTTGAACGAGCACAAGTCTCTCTTGTTGTGTGGTCCTCCTGGTTCTGGTAAGACCATGACGTTGTTAGAATCCTTGAGAAAGTCGCCTAGCTTGGATGTGCTCCCATTGAATTTCTCCAAGGAAACCAGTCCACTGTCATTGATGAAGTCTTTGGAGCAACACTGTGAGTATAAGAAGACAAGCCACGGGGTCACTTTGGCTCCAAAGGTGAACGGTAAATGGGTTGTCGTATTTTGTGACGAAATTAATTTACCTGGTGTTGACAAGTACGGAACTCAGCGTGTCTTGTCGTTGATTCGTCAAATGATTGAACATAATGGGTTCTGGAGAGTCAAGGACAAACAATGGGTTTCTTTATCCAACATTCAGTTTGTTGGTGCATGTAACTCGCCCAACGATCCAGGACGTCATAAGTTGAGTGATCGTTTCCTTCGTCACGTTGTTTTGATTATGCTTGATTACCCAGGCCAAAGCTCCTTGACCCAGATCTACCAAACTTTCAACTTGGCCGTGATGAAATGTGCTCCGGATTTGCGTGGTTACACCAGATCAGTTACAGATGCAATGCTTGAAGTTTACTCTAAAACCTCTGAGAAGTTGAATGCAACGGTCCAGGACCATTACATCTACTCTCCTCGTGAGTTGACAAGATGGACCAGGGGTATCTTAGAAGGCCTCAGAGCCACCGAATATTCCGATTTACTGTCGTTTGTCAGACTTTGGTACCATGAAGGGTTGAGATTGTTCTATGACAGATTGGTTGATCCTCTGGAAAAATCCTGGACTAAGAACTTGTTCAAAGAAGTCACTTTGAAATATTTCCAGAACATTGACATTGACACCTCTATGAAGGAGCCTGTTCTCTACTCCAACTGGCTCACTCTGAACTATGAATCCGTTGATGAAGATAATCTCCGTTTGTTTGTCTCGGAGCGTCTCCGTGTCTTTAGTGAAGAAGAAATCGAGGTTGACTTGGTACTCCACGAGGATTTCCTTGACCATGCCTTAAGAATTGATCGTGTTTTAAGACAAAAGCAAGGGCACATGATCTTGGCAGGTATCAGTACAAGTGGTAAGACAACATTGAGTAAGTTTGTTGCCTGGATCAATGGTTTGAAAGTGGTGCAGTTGTATGTCACCAAGAACTATGGTATCGAAGAATTCGACCAAACTTTGAGGGACATATTGATCATGTGTGCCAAGGGGGACCGAATCTGTTTCATTATTGACGAATCCAGTATCTTGGAAACTGCTTTCATCGAAAGAATGAATACCTTGTTAGCCAACGCCGAAATCCCGGGTCTTTTTGAAGGCGATGCGTTTACTTCTTTGATGAGTCTCTGTATGGAGCAGTCTGGAGCACAAGGGCTTCTATTGGATACCAACGAAGAGCTTTACTTCTGGTTTACCCGTCAAATTTCTGACAATTTGCATGTTATTTTCAACATTAGTGGCTTGGGAGATCCTGAAAAGCCAAGCGTTATTTCTTCACCTGCTTTGTTCAATAGATGTGTTTTGAGTTGGATGGGCGATTGGTCAAATGAGTCCTTGTTTGATATTGGGTCTACCCTTGTTGAGAACACTCCACTTGATATGTCTACGTATCAAATTCCCGAGACGTTCCAATCTGTTGTTTCTACACATGTTTCCGGGTTTAGAGACGTCATCGTTGATGCTGTCATTTACTTCCATCGTTATTTAATGGCATATGATGTTACCTTGGTTCACAAGAACACACCAAGTAATTTCATCTCGTTTATTGACAAATTCACCAAGATTTTCAATGATAAACTGTTTGAATTGGAAGAAAACCAAAGACACATCAGCACTGGTCTTGATAAATTGAGAGAAACGGTCATCCAGGTGAATGAGCTCAAGAGAGAACTCTCCATTAAGAAAGAGTTCTTGTCCCAAAAGGATAAGGAAGCCAAGGTCATGTTGAGCAAGATGTTAACGGAACAGAACGAAGCTGAGAGAAAGCAAGAATTCTCTGTTGAAACTCAAGCTGAGTTGGAGAAGCAGGAAGTGGAAATTCAAACTAGAAAAGCAAAGGTGATGAAGGATTTGGACAGAGCTGAACCTGCGGTTCTTGAAGCACAGCGTGGAGTTCAAAATATCAAGAAGCAGCACTTGACTGAAATCAGAAGTATGGCAAACCCACCAGCTGCGGTAAAGATGACGATGGAATCTGTTTGTATTTTGTTAGGTTACGAAGTCAACTCCTGGAGAGACGTTCAAGTTATAGTACGTCGTGATGACTTTATCACCAACATTGTCACATTCAACAACGAGGCCCAAATTTCATTGCGGGTCAGAGAATACATGGAGGAAGTTTATCTTTCTAGAGAGGACTACTCCTATGAGGTTGTTTACAGAGCCAGTAAAGCCTGTGGTCCTTTATTGCAATGGGTGGTGGCACAGTTGTCTTACTCAAGAATCTTACAGAACATTGGTCCAATGAGACAAGAAGTTCAAACCTTAGAAGCTCAAACCAAGAAGACAAGGGCCCAATTGATTGCTATTGATCAAATGATTACTGAACTTGAGGACAGTATTGAGAAGTACAAGGAAGACTATAGTTCGTTGATCAGAGAAGCTGAGAACATCAAGCAGGAGATGAAGGTTGTTGAAAAGAGAGTTTCACGTTCTCTCAAATTGTTGGACAATTTGGCTAATGAAAGGGAAAGATGGAAGGGTAGTATCAAGAAGTTTGGAGAACAAAGGGAAAGAATGATTGGTAATTCGTTATTGACTGCTGCTTTCATGATTTATGCCGGTATTTATGACCAAAGAGGTCGTGAGTTATTGTTAACTGCTTGGAAAGAAAAATTGCTGACTTCTGGTATTGCGTTTGACCACGCTTTGGCTGTTTCCAACTATTTAGTTAGTGGTGACGAGGTTTACAAATGGGAACAGAGTGGTTTAACCAACGATGTTTTGAATATCGAGAATTTCATTATTATGAAGCACTCCATGGTCCCTATCATCATTGATCCTTCACTGACCATCATTAACACTCTTGTTTCTTCCTACCAAACCAAAAAGGTTATCGTTACAAGTTTCCTTAACGAAAGTTTTGTCAAGCAGTTGGAAAATGCTTTGAGATTCGGTGGGGTCATTGTGATTCAAGACGTAGAGTACTATGATCCAATCATTGATTCTATTTTGAGAAGAGAAATTCGTCGTAATGGTGGGAGAATGATGATTAAGGTGGCAGACCAAGATATCGATTATTCACCTGACTTTAGGTTATATTTGAGCACAAGAGATTCTAACATTGAATTATCGCCATTTGTCTCTGCAAGAACCACGCTTGTTAACTTTACTATAACAAGTGGATCTTTGGAAAGTAAGATCCTCAATTCAACCTTGCAGTTTATGAAACCAGATATCGAGAAGAAGAGATCTGAATTGGTTGCATTACAAGGGGAATACCAGGTTCGTTTGCACAGCTTGGAAGAAGATTTGTTATCTTCATTGAGCAACAACAGTGGTAATATTTTGGACAATGACGTTATCATCAATACGTTGGAAAGCTTGAAGGCAGAATCTACTGAGATTGACATCAAGATAGACGAAGCTAAGGAAGTCATGGAGACTGTCGAAGAAGCCAGAAACAAGTACTACGAAGTTGCACAGCATTCTTCGCTGATATACAAGGTCTTGAAGAAGTTGAACAACTTGAACAGATTCTACAATTTCCTGTTGGAAAAGTTTGTGGATATATTTATGAAAGTTTTGCAAGGAAAAGGAAAGACTTCTAGCATTTCTGAATTCGTAAAGGAATTATACGTCGAGACGTTTGCCTTCATCTCCCCATCTTTGTTACACCATGACAAGATTATATTTGCTTTATGTTTGGTGTTGAATTATTACTATTTGGAGATTGGTTCACAAGTTAAAGACACATTGCTTGTTATTTTGGAAAAGATTGCAATGGGTGATTGCGCATCATTGAAGGCGGTATTTGAAGTTTGTTTTGTTAGATTTGAGGACGAGAACCAAGATTTGGATGCTATTTTAGGTAAAAATGAAGACAATGAGGCCTTTAATATTCTCTTCCAACTTATTAAGTCCTTGGGTCAGAAGAAGGACTCGTTTATGGATGCATTTTCAGAATTGACCTCATTCTTGTTCTCGGGAATTGGTCCTTATAGTTCAAGATATGAGCTCAATGACTGGTGCAATGGGGAGATTTCGAAAACATCCGAGTCCCCGACTCCAATCCTTCTTGTATCTGCAGATGGGTTTGATGCCACTTTCAAGATTGAAAGATTGGCACACGAGAATAACCAGACTTTGGTGATTGTATCCATGGGATCCAAGGAAGGTGTCGAAATAGCCAACAAGGAGCTCAGTATTGCTGCCAATAAGGGACAATGGGTTTTGATTCAAAACATCCAAATGTCTCCAAATTGGTTAAGTTACTTGGAAAAGAGATTGGAAGGCATATCATCAAAGTCCAGAATCTTCTTGACCTGTAACGTCACTTCGAATATTCCGGCTGCTTTGATCAACAAATCCAAGGTGCTCATTTACGAAAACCAACCTGGTTTAAGAAGTCTCGCCTTGGATACTTTCAAATCCATTCCAAGTGATTTGTTTATGGAATTACCAGTGGAATTTGCTCGTGTTGCTTTACTTCTTGTATGGTATCATTCTGTTATTCAAGAAAGATTAAGATACGCTCCTATTTCTTTTGCTAAGAAGTATGATTTGAATGACTCTGATTTCACAGCTGGTCTTCTGGTGATTGCAAAAATCTTCAGTGTGTACAAGGGCAAGAGCAATATTTCACCTGAATTGATCCCATGGCAAGAGTTAAGATACTTAATCGGAACAATTACATATGGTGGTAAGATTGATAGAAAGGAAGATTTGAACTACATTATCAATTTAACGCAATCCGTATTCAGCCCATCGTCATTTGAGCATGAATTTAATGTTATTGAAAACGAATTGACCCAAAGAGACGGCCACTCTTTATATCTTCCTGAAGGCTCTTCTTTGGATGTCTACAAGAAATGGATCACTGACTTGCCTGACCAAGTTTCGCTTACTTGGGTTGGCTTAGAGGAAGAAGTGGATATAATTTTGAGAGAGAAGCAAGGTCAAGAAATCTCCAAAAAAGTCAAGAAAATGGTAGTTTAAACTGTATAGAAAAATGATAAACCATGTAAAATATTTCATGTAAATGCGCTCTCTACTGAAATAGCCTAATGAAGTGCTTCCTATGGTACATAGTATCACATTAAACATTCATTAGACTAATATACAATTTCCGATATGCAGAAAGTTTTATTGCAAAACTCAAATAAATTTTTTTATACACCTAATAATACAATTTGGTTAAATAATTTATTCGTCGTCTTCCAAGGTTTGAGCGGCGATACGGTCCAAATCTCTTTGACCGTTTTCGGAGATCTTTCTACCACCCTTGGCGGAGATTTCCAAAACACCGATCTTTTGCAAAGATTGCAAGACCTTTCTGTTGATAGAACCAGAAGCGTCACCGTGTCTGTGTGGTCTGAAACCTCTGTTGATGGCACCACCGTACAACTTGTTCAACTTACCGACACCAACTTGCTTTCTCAAGTAGATGTGTCTGGCAACAGAAGCAGCTCTCTTGTAGAACCAAGTTTCGGATTCTTGAGGTGGCAATTCGTTACCGGCAGAAGTCTTGACAATGTCAACGTAACCTGGGACTTCCAACTTACCTTGTCTTTGCAAGAATTGAGCGTAAGCGTTGATGAAATCTTGAGCTGGAACGTCTCTGAAAAACTTGTTAATATAATGTGCAAATTAAAGAGAGCAATATGTTAGACTACGTGGTAGATAGAGAGTGCAACTGAACTTTTGTTGAAAATAAATTCAACTGTCTGCTCGTGGAATTAATCTAAATTAATTCCATGAACGACACGAAGCTATAGACGGTTGCGGAGAACGAAGGACACATTCTCTCTCTATCCACCACGACAGTAACATAAAGCTTAGACAGAAACATACTTGACGGAAACACCTGGCATTATGTCTTTTGCTTTGTTGATTAAAGGTAAGGAAAGAAGAAGAAAAAATTACAAATCCAGATGCTCGCTGCTTTTTATGTTTCTCGCGAGTCTTCGTGAAGAGAAAAAATTTGGTGAAAAATTCTAAGCAAATTTGAGAAGAGCCCTAAAAAGCAGTCACGCGCACGTGATATAATTGTTTAAATTTGTTTTAAAGAAATCACGTGGATGTGTGGCTGGATACATTTTGCAGCCATTTTGTCTATTGTTTCTAAACCTTGGCATTCAGTATCAAGTTCTCTGCAAAAAGCGTTATGAACTTGTCAATCAGCAACTCCCCGTTAACATCAATAACCTCTAAATAATCATGATAGCTCACCACAACGTTTAATCCACCCAGAGGTGTCAGGACTGTAGAAACAATCACATTGGCAAAAGCATTGCAATCTTGACTAAACCACAGGTTTAAAATATCGTCTTCCTTTAAAACTCCAATGTTCGAAACACAGAAGTTTTCCATCAAACTAGAGGTTCCTTCAACCCCTCTAAGAAACTTCCAAATATTGACCAACTGAATCAAAGACTTTTCTGCAAAGAATAATGGTGTATCTAATGTTTTCTTTAATTGAGACTGCAACTGGTGCAATCTGTTTACCATAACTGTATAATGTGATGTAATCCTCGACTCAGGAACAAAAGTGGTATTGTGCGAGGCAACACATACAGAATACCTCAATTCGTCTTCTCTTTCTGGGAAGTATCTTCGTGCGTTGATTGAAATCCGCACATTACTCGAGTATTCGCCAGGAAATTGCGATATAACTGCTTGTTCGAAGGCCTGGTGTCCAACAACTGTAATGTATGGAGTCAAAGTGGCCTTTTGGAGCTTGACAAACCTAAGAATCTTGTCTAATTTGGCTGGAGGAATGTTAAACGTGCGAAACTTGCATTTATAATTTTTGGAAATTGGCCGAACAAGGAATCTAGGAGTGTATGATCTTGTAGTTAACTGTGTCATTATATAGCTGAACATAGTTAGGACCAACTTCCACAAAACCAACGGCAACGTGTATGGAAGAAGAAATACTTGTGTGAATGTATCCAACGCAGGATGGATGCACCCCAAGCGGTACTTATCGGCGTCATAGGAAAATATAGTCGGGTTGAATTCAGGTTCCACAAGACAACCGCTCAAGTGTTTATGAAAGTCTTCGTGAAAATAAAGAGAGGAGTTTCCATCTCTTAGGGCGTGCTCTGAGATGAATGAAATGTACTGTATTTCACCATATTCATGCACTATTATCTTATACGTTGGCTTACCACTGCCAACCTCAAACTTGATCGAATTCATATCGGAAAGGGTATCCAGGGACAAGGGAGACGATAATTGTCTGTACTCAAAGACATCATTGAATTCTATGCATTCTAGAGGTTCTTTGTAAAGATTGTTGCCATTAGTCGAAACATCGTCTAGTGGTGAGCCCTCTCTAAAAAACCCATATGCAAACACAGGATGCTCAAATATGAGTTGACGCATAGCATGTGAAAGCATGGCTCGTGAGTACCGTCTGTTGTATTGTACTGTCAAATTAAAGTTTGTTTGATAGCCGGTCTCCGTGGAACACACGAAGGCCTTCTCTCCAAACCACAATCTCAGTCTATGATGCTCTAACACTGGCATTGCTGGTATAACACAAAAGAAAATGTATGCAAAAAGAGGTTGGTTTTTACTTCATGTTCTTATCTTTGGTTATATATTTTGATTTACATTATGCAAAACGTGTTTCAACAACGTGCTTCCACAAAATAGAGTCCGCATTTTGACTGAATTTGCAGCCAATGGAATCCAGAGAAAATATTACTAGAGCATACAAACATGAAGTAGTCAAGGGTATTTGTGCATTCAGAGGTTATAGTCTTTTTTGATTTTCAGAGATCTTAGTTTTCTTGTGATTTTCAGGGAGGTAGTTTTAACATTCCCATAACCACCAAGGGTGCAAATAATCTTTCAATACATGGTAATCAAGTCATCACAAAGCAACAGATGACCAAGATCAAAAAAGAATGCGATTTGTGTGGATCGAACACACGACCTTCAGATTAACTGTGACTGAATCTCTTCAGTCTGACGCTCTCCCAACTGAGCTAAAACCGCTTTCCTATTTTTGTACGTTGTATTTGCGGGAACACATAAGTTCCCAATTTAATCATTTCCTAAAATAGTCCGAGCAAAGAAACTTCGTATGCATGTCTCTCTACTATATAGATTAGACACTTAGGTAGATATGAATTATACGTATAAAAAAATTGTTCACTAGACTTCAAAGTCCTCTCATTTTATGCTGGAATACATACAAGTATACTTGAATATATAATTGAGTTCAAAAATATATCAAAACCAAAAAGAAACTTAAAGTTCTGGATAGTTAGACATTTCCATTGCCAAACCACACTTTCATAATTAGTTATTACTTAAGGATTGGTGTACTCAGTCATGTTTCTAAGATTTCGATTCTTGCAACAAAAACATATTAACAGGATAAAAATGTATCTTTTATTTTCTTGATGAATTCTTAAGTTGCAAATTGACATTTGAAACTCAGAAAATATACAACCGGTGAAATGTTATGGAGCGCTCTACATAGCATCACCTATGCCTTGTATCTTCTATTGCACTTTTTTTTAACTTAATGATATTATCTGAATAATTGTGCTTATTTAGAAAAACTTTTCGATTTTTTTTAAAAATTTGTAAATTTAAATATACAAGTATATAGGACAGTTTCCTTTTAAACATATAAAAACAATTATTAAATCCGGCATATTCTCATTATAATAAGAATACTCTTATTCGAGTTAATTAGTTAACTAACAATCAACTTGGAATAATTCTTCTCTGTGTGCAATTTTGCCGTTGGAATCCCTTTCGTCCCAAACAACAACCGCAGTAAGCTGGTCTCCTCTATCACAGCCGGTATCGATTCCCTTGGTAAACTGCTTAAAGTTTAAGCCTCTTCTAGCATCATGGCCATAGTAGACCACTGTTGTATCTTCTATCTTCTTCTTTTCCTTCTGCTTCATATTGTATATCTTGGACCAAGAAACTGCATGCTCTTCGGATGGGTCACTAGTGGACTCGTTGTAGAAAGGCTCAATGTACAGTCTCAATTCAATGTTTTCAATAGGATTCTGGTCTTCTAAAGTGAGATCCCATCTGAGACCGGCATGTACAGCAATTCCTGGTGCGGTTTTATAGGTGGTGGTTGATTTTGATTTATGGAGTGGCATATCCCCCAATGTTTTAATGATTGAACATTGATTAATGAACTTAACATGGTGAGGTTGCAACTTCTTTGCTAAAATGAAGTCTGGATCATCATTAAAGCCACTTTTCGATACCCTTTTAGTTACCGTTTTAGTTTCTTTCTTGGCTGTTCCCTTGGTAACAGGAGCTTCAGTGGGTCCATCTACGAAAAAGAGTGGTTTTAAACCATGATACCTCACATAGTTTTGCAAAACGTAGTACTCGTGGTTGCCCAATACACAATCAACGTTGTTTTCAATTAAAAAATCCAACATTTTGAAAGAATCAGGGCCCTTTGTTATAAAGTCGCCTAAAACCAACAAATGGTCTGACTTATTATTGTACTTCACCTTGTGTAAAAGCTGAGTGAATTCGTCATAATGAGCATGAATATCGCCCACCATGATAAGTCTCTCAGCCAGGTTGTCTAAATTCGCCACTTGTTCAGCTTCTTCATTCTCATTGCCACCATCGAGCCTGGTCATCCCCAATTCACCCACTCGACCACCAGACAATGGCTGCAAAGTCAAATTCAATTGCGACAACTTGGTGATGCCATCTAGTTGGACCGATTCAGGAATGAAATGGTTGGGCAAGAAGATGCAAAAGATATAAATGGAACCTATAAACAAGGCGCCGCCAAAAGTATACAAAATAGCCTTTGCCTTCCGGGACAAAGTAAACTCGTCATCTTCAAACACCAACTCATCCTCTTCAGACCCATACTTCTGAACACCTCTAAGCAATTGCGTACTTTCACTCATCTAAAGTAACTAAAGAGAAAATATACATATTGTAAAGACTTTCTTCTGCTACATCAACACGGGGCTCTCTCCTGCCTCTTTTGCGCAAATAGTTTCCTTTCCGGCATAGAGCGAAATTAGCCGTGAGTTAATTGATTGTTGAGGGTATACGAGACTGTGATATTTCCAAGTCTAATTATAAACTCTATGCCAACGTTTTATACCAGCGCTCTACGCCAACCCTATATACCAACGCCCTACTACATTGTACATTCGCTTAATTCAAGTAAACATAAACTTAACTAAAGAAAAATAGACAAATATATATACCTCAAAAATAAAAATAAAACATAAAAAGCGCACCACCCCGTGTTTAGCCACCCCCTACACCCTCAGGTCTAACCACCTCTTTCTGAATGATTGGCACCAGACTAAGAAGAGATCTGACTTCACTCGAGACTGTAATTGCAGAAGTTTTAGGATTCGATGTTCTGCCCAAGAGCACGTTTTCTCTATCAATGATGCTGATCATTCGAGTAAGCTTCAAATACAAAAGCTCACTTCTAATAAGTAATGGATCTAATTTCAACTTCATGGAAAGATCATTCATATATTTCAACACTTCATCAAACTGTCTCAAGTTCTGAACAATAATCCTTTCATTATCACTCAAAATCGCCAAGGCAAAGATCAAATGGAATTGCCCACTGTAGAAATTAGTCCACAAAATCTCCCAAAGTCTCATCACTTGATCCCATTCCAATTCTCTTTTAAACCAAACAAGTAACATCCGGAAAAAGAAGAACAAATCGATGGATTCACACTTCTCCAAGTGCTTGAATAAGTTAGGCATCATGAATTGTAACAACTTGTTCAATGTAATCATTTGTTGTTTCATTCCTGATTGGTCTCTAACAAAATTACGTTCCATGGGTTCCATAAATTTCGAAAAAGCCCAAAACGTCAAAACTTCATCTTGGAATTGCACATACAATGGAGAAAGTAAGTCAGTCATTCCTTGCACATAACCCAAATTCTCATTGTATTCATTGTAAGTAAGCAAAATCTCTCTCATCCTGTACAAATGCTCATTCTGGATGTTTGAAATATCAGTTTCATCTTCGTCTTCATCTGGGGTTTCTGGAGTTGATACTCTCGAAGGAACATCAATTCCATCAGGGGAAGTTTGTGCTACTGTTTCACTAGTTCTGGGTTTCTGCCTGTACTTGAAAATATCCAAATGGCGGTCCGTTCTGTTGATATCCTTTTCGATTCTATGTTTTTGGTCTTTCCAAAACTCGGTGTTGCGCTTCTCATCATCTCCAATCCATTTCAACTTGAGTTCGTGGTATGCACTCTCGTAGCTCTTAAATAACAAGGCACGTTCTTCGCTGGAGGAATCCCAAGGGTACACACCCAAAAGAAAAGGCCAGGCTTCAGGTCTCACGTCATCTTCCAACCCGCCGTGGAAAATCCTAGACTTTATTTCATTCACAGTGAGCGATAATCTGCCTCCATAATCGAAAAATGAATCCCATTCAGGCTTGCTAATTGGGTTGCGACGCGAAGTCTTGCTTATTTCCTCGTTTGTAAGTAGTTCATTCAGGCCAAGCTCCTTGTTGATCTTTCTGTAGATGTCGTCATCCAACATGTTGTAGTGCTGACTCTGTTCAGCCTCCTCTTTAACCTGCTGTGCCCATTTAGCTAAATAAACCCTAGCACTGTCGAAATCATCACCAATCTTCTGCACCTCGGGCTTGTTAATGATTTGCTTCACAGACAAAGGTGCATGTTCGTCCACAATATCCAACACCAGGTTTTTAGTCCTGGCACCAAGAGTGGCGACAGTTTCGAGGATTTTCCACTTTGTGGTGGCAATGATTTTATTGAAATCAGGAAATTCAAACTGGCCAGCAGTATTGTTCGTCTCCTGTGGATTTTTCAGACCACCCGAGGCTCTTCTGGGTGAAAAGTTTCTCAAGTCATTGGAGTCTGGGTTGACCAAAAAGGTGGAGGGTTCCCAGGTTGATTTCTCAACATTGATATAAGTTCTGATAGCAGACATGAACTCCAGACCACCCCAAACAAGATCACCGTCCTCGGTGAAGGGATCCATTTTCTGGTTGCGGATCTTTTGCTGCTTCTTGTGGGTGTTGGATTCGTCATCGTGGAAGAACATGATGGGGTATTTCTCTCCATCCTTCGAATTGACAATGATGGAGCCATACCAGAAGCCTGGACTAGGTTTCCGTACCTGAATTGAGTATATGTAGCTCAACGAAACCGTAAAGGAGTAGCCAGAGAGGATGGAGATTTTCGGTTTGGTGGCGATTCTTTCAAGACTAACTTTGTCAGTCTGTTTTTTTGTTGGAGGAGAAGCACCAAGTAGATCAACGTTTTCGTACTTCTCCTTCTCTTCCACGGTCAATTGGGATTCCGGAACAAACACCATTTGAATGTCCGTGTTGGTGGCGTTTTGCCCCTTGGTTAACAAGAGAAAGCCCGAGATGTTATCTTTCTTCAGTTTTGTAGGATGAAGACATACGGCGGAACGAACGTAGAGCAATTCGACCTCGCTCAGAAGCAATAGTCTGGACATGATTGGTGCTACTATTTTGTTAAAAAGTGATACATAATTTATCTTATGATTTGATAGCGGAAAAAGAATGATGCCGGCGAAGCAATGAAGGGGCAAGAAGGGATAGGAGGTGAAATTAAGATGCGAGGGTATGTAGAGCTTACAAGGGAAAGAGAAGGACTGGTTGATCATGATCAGATGAATACGACAAGTACTAGAGATAGATCAGGAAAGATGTTGCTAAGATTGGGTTGCAATGAACAAGATGTGAAAATATAATATAAGACTTGGTGCAGGATGAGTGGTGATTTAGACATTGAGAGAAGGAATTAAGCAATAGGGGATGCACCGTGATGCACGTGTTCCGAAAATGGACTAAGCCGAATAATGGTACATTAAAAAGCATAGTTCATACAAAGAGCACAATACATCTTTTATATCTGGATTATATTTACACTTTTATAATTTAGATGGTTTTTCTTCGTTAATTCATTCTTTTTTGATAGTGGTTATTTTTTCTATCAAGGGGTTAATTTTGCAGCCTTGCAAACCCTGGAAGATGCGAAGATGCGAAGATACGAAGAAACGAACGAAGTGAGCTTCTGAGTATCGTTCTGAGTGTATTTGTTCTGAGTGTATTGTGTCTTAGCTCTTCGTATCTTATTTCTAGCTCTTCGTATATTCTTCTAGTTCTTTATATTTCCCAAAGATGTACACATTAGTTAATTCGATCCCATACAAGATCTAGCTTCCTAACAGGCAAGGTGAGAATATCAGGCAAGGTAAACATCAAGTATTCAATGTAGATAGTACAAAGAACTCGAACAAACCAGAGCAATCGCAAAATGTACACAGGCGAATTAAAAGATTACAGCACGGAAATTTCACGTATGGGCGCAATCGGAATCCTCTACTATCAGCATAAATTTGTTTTTCTATTTCAAGTTAATTTACAGTAATATACACTAAAGATATAAGGAACCAGCGGAAACAATATCTCTGTGAACCAAGTCCAAAGCCTTCTCCATCTTTTCTTGCAATTCAGAGTTACCAATAGCCTTTGCAGCCATCACAATCTGTCTGATTAATTCTTCTAATCTCTTGAACATTCTGATCAAAGAACCTTCATACACATCTGTCATCTTACAGATTTGGGTGAAACTAGCACCCTTACACCACGCAAAAGTCACTTCCATCAACTCAGATCTGAACGATTCAACGTAATCCTTCTCAACTATTTCAATCTTACACTCCTTGTAGATCTTGGCAAGCTTACTGGCCATGTCGTTCATCTCCTTTAATGGCTCAGATAACTCTGGTTTCAACTTGGGGATTTCCTTAGCACGCTCTTGGAAGACAAAGCACGAAAGTAAGGCTGCAGATTGTTCACTGGACAAGTCGTTGAAGTTACCGTTGAAAATCAACTCAGTCAACAACAATTCATCACCTGTACTGATTTCACAGGCAACTCTACCCTTTAACTCTATAACGTCGTCGTTGGTACTGAAAGCCAATCTTCTCAAAACTCTCTTTCTGTGTCTCAAGTCATCCAATTGAATGACGGATTGTGTCTCTATGATCTTCTCCTTCAAGGCCTTCATCTTTGACTCAAGAGCAACCTTTTCTTTATATTGAGGATACAACTCATTCAACCTAACCGAATCATGCAAGTCGTTGGCTTCAATCTTATTCTTCAAAACGGAGATCTTGGTCAACAACACCTTGAATTCGTTGTCTTCGATTTTCATCAGGTTAATAGGGTCCATTATTGGGATTTTTCCATTAGGCAACTTCTTTGGCAAATCCTTCAAAGTCTTAACCATGGACTTCTTAGCAGACGAACTTCTCAAATCTTCTGGAACCTTTAATCTAACACTACTGATTTCAGCAATAGAGCCCAAGGTGATTGGAATGAATTCAGCTCTGGACTTTTCGCCAGGCTGAGAAGGTCTGATACCAACGGGGAAATCTGGGTTGAAAGGTTTAATCAAGTTGACTGGAGCATCAATATACATCGAGAAAATGAAAACAGTCACGATAAAAGCGTCATGGGCCTCATACTCTGCTCTCTTGTCCACTCTCTTGGTAAACTTGGTCACCATACCCCAACCGTAATCCTGCTTTTCTCCTTCCTTGCCAACCTTGACTCTAATGACTCTACCTGGCTGCAAGAAAGGCAAAATGTGGCCAGGATGGGTCACCACATGTCTCACGTCTTCTTCGTACTTGACCAATTGCATGTTCAAGTCGTGGTACTCCTTGATAGCATACTCGTCTTCGATTTCAATCGAGGCATGCTTCATGGTCAACTGGTGCAATTCGCCCTCCATCTTAGGAACATTGGAAGTATTTTGGAATTGGAAAAAGGAGCTTTCCAACATGAATTCCGGCGAGATCCCTTCAACTCTCATCAAGTTCAAAATCATATTGTATCCCAAGTGGAACGCAGAGTCCAATCTGTCTGCCTGGCCCTTAACCATCCCCTTTGCAACTGGAGGCTCCATCTTCTCATCAATCATCATGATAACAATACCACGGTCATCCAAACCACGACGACCAGCTCTACCGGACATTTGAATGTATTCACCTCCAGACACCCATCTGAACCCAACACCGTCCCATTTACGCACAGACGTGAACACCACGGTCTTGGCAGGCATATTCAACCCAATGGAAAACGTCTCGGTGGCAAACAATACCTTAAGGTACCCTTCTTGGAACAAGATTTCGATGATTTCTTTCAAGATTGGCAACAAACCGGAGTGATGAATACCAATACCTCTCTTTAACAAGGGCAAAATGTTTTTGATCTGGGGTAATTGTCTGTCAGCTTCCGGTAATAAATCCACAGCGTTGTGGAAGATCTTGGAGAGAGAATCTCTTTCTTCATCGTTGTTGAAGTCCAATTTGGACATTTTCAAGGCAAGCTGTTCACAGTCTCTCTTGGAGAACGAGAAAACAATGACAGGGTTGTAGCGCTTCATGTAGATCATCTTAACGATCTTATAGATGTCTGCGTTCCCATCCTTGTTCCCACCCTTGTAAGTTTCACCCTTCTTACCCTTGGATTTCTCGGTGGAGTTAGGATCGTCACCTTCAGAGATGGAGGCCATGGCCTTTTGGAAGTTTTCTTCTCTAAAGGTTCCCTTTTCGTCTACAACCAAGTGGATACCATCCCCTCCGGAAGGGAACAAGTAATGCTGCAATGGAGTAGGACGGAAGTCTGTGTAGACAACGTGACAAGGCTGGGAGTGGATCTTGACGATCCATTCAGCAAATTCCATGGCGTTTGGAATAGTGGCAGACAAGAACACGTACCTGACCTTATCTGGCAACAAAATGATGGTTTCTTCCCAAACAACCCCTCTAGACTTGTCTCTCATGTAATGGACCTCATCGAAAATGACCCAGGCAACTTCTCTCATAACCTCAGACCCTCTGTACAACATACTACGGAGAATCTCGGTGGTCATGACAAGACAGCCGGCGTCTGGGTTGATGGTGACATCACCAGTCATCAACCCAACATCGCCGAATTCGGCCAATAATTCTCTGTACTTCTGGTTACTCAAGGCCTTGATGGGAGAGGTGTAGATGACTCTCTGTTTCTCTCTTAATGACTGGGCAATGGCGTATTCGGCAACAACGGTCTTACCGGCCGAAGTATGCGCAGACACCAAGACGGACTCGTTTCTGTCGATACACGAGACCGAAGTGTCCTGGAAGGGATCCAATACAAACGGATAGGTACGTGCTTCGTTCACACGCTTGTGTTGGCCAATAGGAACGTATGGGTAGTCTGGTGGGACAGCCACTTGATGTCTCACCTGATGCTTCAACTTGATCTTCTCTTCTCCAGACTCAGGAGCAGCATTGGCGTTGGCACCCATCAAACCGTCGGAGGCAGCAACATCTCGGGACGCTTCGATTTCAAGAGAATCAAAAACAACCGCCTTTACGTCTGCCTTGGCCTTTTTAGTTGGTTTCTTTTGCTTGTCTGCAACAGCAGCAGGCGAAGCTTCACGTTTCTTGGAGGGAGCAGCTTGCGTTTCTTCAACAAGCTCGATCTTAGGGGACTCGGCGGGAGTCTCTACAACCGGTGCAACCGCAGCAGGCGTCTCATTGAACACCCCAAAGAGATCGTCGGTATCCATGATGCTAAAGAAGTTGCGATGGCGTGAAAACTTTTGGGAAAAACAAAAAAGATCGAGTGAGTTTGATAAGACGAGAGATGAGATGTGGAAAATGAAAGATAGAATGAGAGTAAGAAGAATGAAGGTAGATGTTTTAGTTTAATTTGAACATCCTGTAGGGAAAACTTCAATAAGTTCCAAAGCAGTTTCCTGGATTTATCTCACCAGCTAGCCTGGATGTTTGGATTTACCTTATTTGGAAGACCTTCAGATTCAAATAATTGGTACTGTATTAGACTTGGAGGATTTCAACTTAGGAGATTAGGAAAACTTTTCAAATTATCAAAGGATACTCGAATCACTTGTTCAGCTAATATTCAAGGAAATCATCAAATGTTATTCTCTAAGTAGTTGACACTTTCTATAGAATTATTGGAAGAGAATATATTGGATCTCAACTTGAAAATCTCTAAGAATTAGAAAGCTCTACAAATTTTATAAATGGAAGTCGACTTCGTTGCAGGCCTTTCCCTCTTGTTGGATTCAATGGGGTTTTATATAAATAAGAAGTGAGAAGGCTTACATTGAAGAGCAAATGTACGAGTAATCATGGTATTTCAGAGTACTGTAGATCACTGATTCTCCTAAAGTGTCGAGTTTCTTGACCAGACAATTTGCAGCCATTTGAATTCTCGTAGAAACTATATGAAATAACAAAAAGGATATTTGATGAAACCTTAAGAGCAAGAGTATGAGGATCTTAAGCCACGGATAATTCTAATCGAGTATCCAAATGCGATATGAAAATTTGGTTAAGAACTCAAGGACAAATATAAATTGTATTTTCCAAACTTGTGCTTCCCATAATCACTGATCACAGATTCAATCTAAGGTACAACTTTCTATGTATATCATATTTCATGAATATTCTACATGCCTCTGTTTGTATTCGACCAAAACTGCAACAGTCCAATTATTAACCGGCTAATTGTAAGAGATAGAATTGAAGAAGCCTGGAAGATGAGCTTATGTTTGAATCTGGCCAGTGACGGTCAAACTTCCAGTAGAAGAATTAGAAAGGGTATCTACAGAAAAAGAGACGATACAGTTTGCTAGGAAACAACATTACACCCAATGGACTGGAAATGTCTAGAGCTGCTCGATATGGCTGCAAAATCCAAATTTATAAATCCGTTTGATATAGAAATCCTGGAAACTGTTTAAAAACAGACAATTATTACGTTCTCTACATTCCAATGTGTAAGGTCTCTATTAATTAATGGTATCATTTTGTTTTCGTCAAGGCAGACACTTTGATGATTTTCTATGCATTCAGGGACCAGCAACGCTATCCGTTTCCAAACACCAGTATGTTCTCTGCCTGAAGTGCCTTCAAGGTTCTCCACTTCTCCCGGTCATACTCACCAATAACGTCGCTAGGAGCAGAACTGACCCGCGATTGCTCGGAGCTGTTGGCGGTGTCCAAGTCCCAGAAGTCGCTGGAGTTTAGTCTCGATCCTCGGATGGCGCCCGGGCGCACTAGCTCTTCTATTGCCGGACTGCCCAATTTGTCCTTCTTGTCCGAATACGTAGCCTGGGCAGCGGAAAAGGAAGGGAGGGACGGTATCGACGTGGAGTGCTTGTGAGACTGGGACTTGCTGCTTAGGAACGACTTGAGTGACTTCTTGGGCGAGGCCAGCTTGGAAGACTGGAACGACGACGAGATCGACAACTGGTTCGAGTACATCGAGCTGGTGTGCTTGTGTGTAGTGGTTGTCAGATTGTACTCTGTTTCTGTGACAATATCGGCGCTGGTTTTGGATTTCCACTTGAAGGCACTGCCTATCCGCTTGGGTGATTCCTGGAAGAACCGCTTGACGGGCGAGGACGGTTCTTCGTTTGTCTCCACTGGAGTTTTGTATGTGACCAATTGGTAGTAGCTTCGCTGATTGGCGCCTAGCTTACGGGACGTGTTGGATTGGATAGACTCGCCAAAGGAGAGGTTGTTGGAGTTTTTCCGGGACTCGATGTCTCGGTATGTGTGTAGAGAGGGGGCGCTGTGGGACAGTAAGGAGTAAATTGTCTGGGAAGATACCAACGAGTCAATAGGGTTTTGTAGGGAAATCCCTTGATTACTAACTTGATTAGTATTCATTTGCTCGGTTGGCTCCTTGTGCAATTCCACTCGCTCGTGCTTTTTCGTACTACCAGTAGTACGCAAGTCCTGGCCCTCTATCATGCTACTATGCAAGGTGTCGACATCTGTGCTGTTCAAGGTGATCATGGTCTGGTTGATGTCGTCATCGTGGACACTATACACCTCATGTAAACTGAAATCATGAACACTGATAACGTCACTCAAATGGTCCAAATTCTGCACAACCGTGTCACTTAGTAGCACCGGCTTCTGCAGGACCCCGGACCGCAGACGCATGTCGTTGTAATGCTGGGCGTGTTCGTCCCATTCCTTTAATGTCACGCTTGTGATTCTGTTGTTGGATTTGTTGATCCAGCTTACTTGTCTCATGGTGTTGGGGATTTTCTCCAACCCGTCCAAGATTTGGCTGTAATCGTCATATTCCTGATTGGGATTCTCGGGGGTTTTCATACTTTCTATTCTTCTCCCGCTCTCTATTCTTATTCCGCTTTCTATTCTCCGTCCGCTCTCTCTTCTGACCCCACTATCTCGGCTTTGTCTTCTCAGGTCCCCGCCTGCCTTCTTCCTTTTAGGCAATACAAGCTCCTGGTCAAAGTCCTTGAAAACCGACTGGTCCAACCCCTCGTCAAACTCAGTGCAATACGGCAAGTTCTCTGTGCTCATGAGAGGCGTAGGACTGTATTCGGAAACCTCTCCAACGGGGCTTAAATACTTTGACGACTCGTCATCGCTATTGTTGAACACGTCTGGGCGGTTCATCTCGGCCAAGTCTATTGTTTCCGTTAGGTTCGTGAAGAAACCCGATTGCAAGCGCTTGCTTTCTACTATTGGAGACTTGCTGCTTCTTAGCACCGGCGGAAGCAAGAGCTCGTGTACATTAGAGAGATACTCCTTTTCCTGATGAATAGAACTCAATCTAGCTCTCTGAGTGGGCTTCGAGGCCCCAGACATCCAGTTGCCCTGGTCCAAATCAAAGTCCGTCGGGTTGTTCACTATGTAGTTGGCCACAGCGACATTCTGGGTGTCTTGTTGGGTATATGCAGCATCGCCGAGGTCTGTGGGCTCGTTGATGAGTGTTCTCTCTGATTGTTTTTTGAGAATCTGGTTGGTGGGGAATGGAAGATATTTTGGAAAGGTGGAGGTAGGATTCTTCTTAGGAGCGAGATTATTGGTGCTCCGTGGATACTCGGTGCTCTGTTCACTACCAATATACTCAAAGTCTCGCAGCTTCTCCTGTAATAACTGTACATCCTTAATATATGTATCCTGGAAAGTTGAATTGTAGTTGGGCTCTTTCTTAGGACTTTCTCCTAAAGCTCTGCCCAACGAAAAGGAAACAATCACGATATTCACAAGAAAGCATATCGGGAGCACGAGTTCAAAATAGCTGCCGTGGAATCGGCCTCGAATCATTAGCACTATGATATACCCTCCACTCGCTAGATACCCTATTCCCAACGATCCTGAAACCACAGGCACCACTAAATTCCTCCTAAACACCATCATGGCTATGAAACTCACCCCCAAGACACCCCCAATGACCCCATGTGCTAGCAAAATGCTTCCATGGAATCGTACATATTGCAAAATCGCTATTGTGGATGTGGCCACACTCAAGGAAAACGCAAAGAGGTAGAGGACCCCAGCGAGTACGGACATGATTGTGATCCTGGCCTTGTTGCTGTATCAATGGACGCTCCAAATGTGTGTAGATGGAATCAAAGAAGACAAAATCAAATAAAATCAAAAGACAAAATCAAAAAAAAAAAATTAAGTAGAGTAAAAATAAAAAAATAAAAAAAAACACACAGATAAAGTATGCATTAAGCCATAAAAAAAAAAACGAACGAAGAATACTAGAGAAGAAAAGAAAACCCTCGGAAGTATCGAATGAAATTCTTGAGTAGACATTCCTAGGCAAATGCCCGCGATTGATCTACGACAACCTGGGTGCTGGTTTACAATCACTCTGGACCGTTGTCCATTTAAACTTTCAGTGAACAACCTTGCTGTTTCTAAGGTACCACATTGTTTAAATACACTTCATTAACTCATCGTTGAACCTTAAACAGGAAAGTACATCGCTTTTTCAAAGCTTTCCACAAACTTTGCTAAGCTAATTCAAATCATCAACTTGTTTTGTTTTCTTCTGCTTTTGGCAATTTGGTTCCACTGCCAAAATACTGCACTAACAAATGCACAAAATATTAGCTTTTGTGGACAAGTTTTGTAATGGCCAAATTATGGTTGACGAAGAGTAGACTTTATGGTTCGATGGAAGGTTAATAGAGATCAGAGTTAATCGTGGATTAGGTTGGACCTGTTTGTACAACTGGTAACTGTGTAATGCCAGTGAAAGGAGGCGTAGGTAGGGAATGTGGTTGGTGTGGTTCGGAAAGGGTTTCTGCGGAATGAGTAATCTGGAGAGGGGGGGAGGAGGGGGTTGAGTTGAAGGTACTGACAACGGTGAGTGCTTGATTAAACTTTTATTGTGTTCGGAAATTAGCAAGTTTGCTATCAGTGGCCGTAGCGTAGAAAGGTGTAAGTGAATGTTTAAGGTGGCATGAATGTACAGCCGAAGGTTCTAATGAGTCATGATGACCACCACAGGGGTTACAGATGAAAACCGTAGTAAATTCGGAATGTACAAAAGGCAAACCTTACAATAGCAAACAAAGTAATGGGCTTTTAGTAGAGTTTCATTTACAATGCGCTAAGATGAAAGATTCAAGCTTTGAAATATCTATAAACCATTCACATTATTGTGTGTGTAAATGTGTGAAATCATCAACATGCATTCGACGCATCATCGCATAAAGATATCTATTTGGGTCATTCCCGTAACAAATAGAAATTCGAACACACCAAGAAACTGGAGAAACATTGGAAGGTTTCCAAGAACACAAAGTGGTTGATTGTTGAGTCGCTGCAGCAAGCAATCAAGTATTTTTCCACTTCCATGCTTCTAGCTTACTACGCATGATTCTAGTGGAATATCGTGATATTACCTTCTAGAATAGGGAAATAAAGATATGCAAGTCTTTAGGATCATTCAAGGAGGTATTTTCAAATATGTGGAGTATAACATCTTCCATCATTTGTAAAATATTAAAAATAAAATGGTTATTCCGAAACAATACGTATCTCGACGCCAATTTGTATGCCAAGATTTACAGAATCCCCCGCCTCTACTCTCTACAATCATTAACGTTATTCTGGATTTATTTCTCCCGATTCAACAGGATTTCTCTCAAACCATATATCATTTGTAATCGCAATCTTTCTAATCTAGGCCTTGCTCTTGCCATACTTGAAGTCACCAGAAACCCATCTGTTGACCATATCCAACGCATTTTCAGGTTGGTCATAAGGAACCATGTGTCCACCTCCGAAAACTCTCAAGAAAGTAAAGTGCTTATAGTTCTTGACTTCACCAGCATCCTGGCCGGCAACAGTCCAAGTCTTGATTGGTTGGCTGGCAAACTCCTCTTGGTGGGACCATGGCAACTTGTCAGCCCAGGCTTGGTTACCCAACCAGTTACAAATGAAATCCTTGTCACCAGCATAGATCAAAACTGGAATGTCTTGTTCCAACAAGTTGATCACAGCCTTGTGGTATGGCTTCATCCAGTCACCAGCGAGCAAAAAGTTCTTGTTAATATCAAAGTTACAGGATTCATAAGAGTCAACTTCAACACCAAGAGCTGCCTTGACATCTTCTTGGTTCAAGTATTGGTCAATGTATTCCAAATCCTTGTAACACAACAGGGATCCTTCACACATGGTACGGATATCGTAGACATTTCTACCAGTCTTTTGGTATGGACCCATTTGAGCATTGTTACAGTAAATCAGCGCAGGGACACAAGACCAGATAGATTCAGAGTTGTAGCACGAGTTGATAAGAGACAAACAACGTGGCAACGAGTTTTGCATACTCTCACATTGTTCTGGTTCCAAAACCGAAGGCTCTCCACCTTGACCACAAGCCATTGGTTCATAGTATTCGTACTGGGTCAAAGGATCGGTTAAACCGTTACCAATCAAGACCGAGGTCAAGTCAAAGCCACGGTCCTTGTGGCTCAAAATCTCAGAGGCAAACACAGGAATGTAGTGACCAGCATAAGACTCACCGGAAATGTGGAAGGGCAACTTGGAGTATTGTGGGAATTGCTTAAAGAACAATTCCAAAAAGGCGTACACATCCTTACCAGCAGAAACAGTGTTTGAGACGGATCCGGACGAGTATGAGTAACCAACGTTAACAGGTTGATCCAAGAAAATAACAGAAGCATTGTTATTCCAGGAGTGTGGGTTGTGGATAGGCTTCAAGTCTGGTCCGATGGAGGAAGGACCCAATTCAAAAAACAAACCAGTCAAGGATGAGCAACCAGGCCCACCGTTCAACCACAAGATGATTGGGTCATTCTTTGGGTCGTTTCTGGATTCAAAGAACCAGTAGAAGAAGTGCTTGTCTTCGTCTTCAACATCCAAGTAACCAGAGTACTGCTTGACAGAGTCAATGCCGAGGTACAGTGGAGTGGCCTTACCTCTCAATTTGTGGTTAGGAACTCTAGCATCAGTCACGTGATAGTCGAATTCTGGGGAGTCCTGCTTGGCTTTAATCTTTTTAGGAGACGACTTAAAGTTCAAGGTGCTGACAACATCAGGGAACTCCAAGAGCATATCGGCCCAGATCTTACGGGTGCTTGCTGGGATCTGTTCCAAAGGCTGGTTCAAGTAGGTGGCGATTGACTCAACAACGTTGTGTTTACCAACAGTGGAAGCAAATTTGTCAAAGTGAGACCCAGCTGAGTGAGCGGCATTTCTAAGCTTATCCAAGCCCAAGGTTTGCTGAAGGCCGTCAAAGTTGTTAAAAGGATTGGGGACTATAAGCGCGTCGACGCTGGCAACTGCGGCCAAAGCTGCAATTGGAACTGATACCTTCATCTCTAGAACTAGTGGTAAAGGGGTGAAGGTGAATAGGGAGAGAGGAATAGGGGATTTTTTGTGGCGAACCCAAAAGTATATATAGTGTAAGTTTTAATGATGTAATGGAGTGTATATAGAGGTGTTATCGCAGGCTTGCTTTTGAAGTTTGGATTAAAAGCAAAAAAAAAAACAAATAGCGAGTGTTAGCCAGATAGAGGCGAGTCGGGTTTCACTAGAACGGGCTTTGGCACTTTGGGAATCTGGAATGTATCATTTAAAGGAAGCCTCTGTCTACTTTGGGACTAAAAAAAAGCCTTTTGTTATTATTCTTAGAGTTGCTGGTGGTGTGACCTTTTCGGATGGGTGCTGGAGCCTTTTGTTAGGAGGGCGCGCCTTTTTAGTGCGCCATTTCGCTTTATCTGTTGGAAGCCCAGCTTCGGTCATCTCTGGGGACATCTTTTAGGTTATCCGTTTTTGGAACAACTTCCTTGTGATTACATAACATGCATTTGTTCAACAAGACAGCCAATACGAATGGTGAAGAAACCTCTATCAAACAGTCACATCGAGACAAGCTAACTAAAACACTTGCTACCGGGGTCTCCGGGAGCGCCTTTCTTTACTACTCCAAAAAGCACGACATCCCTTACGTCGTCAAGGTGTACCATGATAAGGAAAAGAGTGAACTGAGAAAGGAGTACGTGGAACGGGTGCTACAGGAATACCACATACTAAAGGGGCTCAGCCATGACCACATTATAAAGGTGTATTCCCACCTGGTGTTGCTTAGTAAAGTCAAGATAGTCATGGAAGCTGGCACTCAAGACTTGAGCGAATGCATGGCACAAGTGTCGTTGAATGAAGATGAGGCCTTCAGTATATGGAATCAAGTGTGCAGTGCTGTGTCGTATATCCACCAGCAAGGAATCTGTCACAGAGACATTAAGTTGCAGAATATTGTAATCAAAGACAAACTGGTCAAACTCATCGACTGGTGTACTAGCTCCAACAATAAAGAGAACTGTGTAGGAATTGTAGGGCTGCCCACTTTTGCAGCTCCGGAGCAGTTTTCCCAGATCAAGTACAATGGTCTAGCTGCTGACGTTTGGTCATTAGGGGTACTTTTGGTGAGGTTATATACGAAAAAGCACCTTTGGAAGATTGCAAAGGACGATGATCCGGACTATTCAGAGTACAAGAAAACTGGAGCGTTTAAAATAGACTTGGGCAAGACTGAAGGATTGTTACGGAGGGTTTTTGTTGGTGAGAAGGAACGAATAAAAGTTGGTGAGTTGGTGATTTAAAAAAAATGGTTGAATACAAAGTCCAGAGAAATTAACTGCAAGTTATTGTATTGTTTTTGAAGACACTTGAAATTGAGGACTAAAGAATCAAGTAACCAAAAAATACGATGGAATGAATCGCGAATCACAATAAATACGATGGAATGAATCGCGAATCACCATAAATACGATCGAATGAATCGAGTATCCACAATAAGTACGATCGAATATGATCAAAGAAGAAAGCGGCTTTGATCGTATAATTCCATGTTTAATATTATACCAGCCTTTCGTTTGTTTTCAAAATTGGCACCATCTGCATGATATTAAATATTTACTAGTAACTGGAATTATTTTCTGTTTTAAAGGCGGAATTCTAGGACATTCTGTTTTCAGAGGAATTTGAAGAGAACCCAAAAACTACTTGACGCTATTATCAAGTTTCCATGGGTAACGTTAATAATATTATTGGACAATAAACGAAATGTAGATGGTCATTAAGTCAAGAATTATTTCGAAAATTAAATGTAGATACTGCTTGTGCAATGTATCTAAGCGAGAAATTACGGCTACTGACGAGAGATGTTCACGAATGAATCGCTTAGATTTCAAAGAAGAGGGAATCGTTTAAACGAGGAAAACTTGCACTTGTGATTCTAATGACATCTTCCTACTATGCAGTCATTCAATCAACATGGAAATCTTTTAATTTTTATCTCAATGCTTTTGCTCGATACATGAAACAAAAAAGCCCCTAAAAATAATTCCAAACAATCAACCCAACATTTATCAGATATATAATTACAGGATTAGAAGGGTGAATAAAGAAGAGTAAACTCAAAGAAGGATGTGGAAAATAAACATTAAACTGTTAGACTAGTGTGTGTCTTAAATTAGTTGTTAGGTTGACTGGATAAACAAACATATAGGATCCTTCAATTAGGGTCCTAGACAAGATAGAGAATGACCATTGAATACCAGTGGGATAACTTGGTATGAGAATCAAATGTGTAAATATGTAAATATGTAAGTTTTGGGTGAGGAATGCAAAGTATATTGGAATGTTATACGATCTCAGTTTCAAGATGGACACTAATTAGGGGATACCTAACGCATAAGGAACGATCTTAAAAACTGTGGTGTAATTAGTAAAAAACCATGGTGTAATTAGTAAAAAACCAAGTATCCAACACAGCAAGAATAAACGAAGTTCTTTGATTAGCCAGACTTGAAGCCATCATCTTGGAAAGTGTTGTGAAAAAGTTTAACCAAATTGAGTATGGAATGTTGTTTAGGGGATCTTCATAAATGTGTTTAGATGTGGACTGGTAACTTGTAAGTATACGATAAATTGCAATATTTATGTGATCGCTGGATTACCCATGTCTCTCGTTAGATCGATATATACCATCTGTTCTTTACCTATCACTTTCAGAACACATATTCTCTCAATATAAGCAAAATCAACAGCCATGCTCATCACTTTGATCGATTTGATCAAGGAAGCATCGCTTACTCCCGCATACCACACAAAACTGTGTTTCTCCACATTTCACCCTTATCTGGCTACACATCTTGACTCCAGCGTGGCCAAATATGACTCGGGGCGTACTAACAAAGCTTTTTCCTGACTCACCTTGACGCTCTGACTCCTTCGTTAATGAAGCATTTGACTCCTCCCTCCCCAGAACTTACTCACTGCACGTGAATTTTCATTTTTTTTCCATATCGATGATTCATACTTCTGCCGTCAAAATTTGTTTGAAAAAAACCTTCGCTTTCTTCACCCTTCACTCCTAGAAAATGCTTTCCCGTACCATCAGACACGTTCCTAGACTCCCAATTGCTTCTGTCAGAAGCTACGCGCTCTCAGCCAAGGCACAGAGCCTCATTTCCAAGCCAGTGGCAGTGGTTGATCCAGAAATGGCTGACATTTTGCAACAAGAAAGAGACAGACAAAGAAACTCCATCACGTTGATTCCCTCCGAGAACTTCACCTCCAAGGCTGTGATGGACTTGCTTGGTTCCGAGATGCAGAACAAGTACTCCGAAGGTTACCCAGGTGAAAGATACTATGGTGGTAACGAGATCATCGACAAGGCCGAGCTGTTGTGCAGAAAGAGAGCCTTGGAAGCCTTTGACTTGAACCCAGAAGAATGGGGAGTCAACGTGCAGCCATTGTCCGGTGCTCCAGCCAACTTGTACGCCTACTCTGCCATTTTGGAAGTTGGCGACAGAATCATGGGATTGGACTTGCCCCACGGTGGTCACTTGTCCCACGGTTACCAAACCCCAAGCACCAAGATCTCGTACATCTCCAAGTACTTCCAGACCATGCCTTACCGTTTGAACGAGGAAACCGGGATCATTGACTACGACACCTTGGAAAAGAATGCCATTTTGTTCAGACCAAAGGTGATCGTGGCTGGTGCCTCTGCCTACTCCAGAATCATCGACTACAAGAGAATGCGTGCCATTGCCGACAAGGTTGGTGCCTACTTGTTGAGTGACATGGCCCACATTTCCGGATTGGTTTCTGCTGGTGTCAGTGATTCTCCATTCCCATACTCCGACATTGTCACCACCACCACCCACAAGTCCTTGAGAGGTCCAAGAGGTGCCATGATCTTCTTCAGAAAGGGTGTCAGAAAGACCACCAAGAAGGGTAAGCAGATTCTCTACGACTTGGAAAACAAAATCAACTTTTCCGTCTTCCCTGCCCACCAAGGTGGTCCTCACAACCACACCATCTCTGCCTTGGCCGTTGCCTTGAAGCAGACTGCCACTGACGAGTTCAAGCAGTACCAACAGGAAGTTGTTTCCAACGCCTCGGCCTTTGCCGACGCCTTGCAATCCAAGGGCTTTGACTTGGTTTCTGGTGGTACCGACACACACTTAATTTTGGTTGACTTGAGATCTAAGAAGATCGACGGGGCCAGAGTCGAGGCTGTTTTGGAAAGAGCCAACATTGCCGCCAACAAGAACACCGTTCCAGGTGACAAGTCTGCCCTTTTCCCATCCGGGTTGAGAGTCGGAACCCCAGCCATGACCACCAGAGGTTTTGGTCCAGAGGAGTTTGCCAAGTGTGCTGAGTACTTCCAGAAGGCTGTTGAGATCTCTCTCAAGTTGAAGGAACAAGAACAGGGAACTGTTGCTAAGGAATTGCTTGCTTCATTCAAGCAATTGGCTGATGACAGTGCTGAAGTGAAGGAATTGAACAAGGAAGTTGCTGCCTGGGTTTCCACCTTCCCAGTCCCAGGAGACTTATAAGGACGATGAGTATATGGGTATTAAAATGGCATAGAGTAATGATATAAGAATTTTCAGGGTTTCCTGGTATTTATGAATATAAATATAAATATGATGTAATTCACAAACCGAGGTTACTGACCAAACGAAGGTTTGTGAAGATGTAAGTACTAGCAAACCAAAGGTTATAAGGTTTACCTTTCGACTTTCTCTCGGTGTGCTTTCTGTTTATCCACTTTTCTACTGGTAGCATCATCTTCATTCAACAGCTGGGCTGCAAAAAACCCCTGGAATCGTTAACCTTTCTTCAATCAGGACCATTTTAATTAGGTGCTATATAAAGTCATCTAGATTTAAGACCATCTTTGAAGAGATGAGTTGAAGTATATTCGAATCACAATCTCTGGTATATCCATATTCTTCTTCTCTCTGCATTTTTGTACTTTATCTCATCCCTTTCTATTTTATCTCATAACTTTCTATTTTATCCCATCCCTTTTTATTATTTCTATTATATCTCATGATTCTCATACCAGCTCAATCATTTAGGTTAATCATCAGGTTAATCCTCCAGATCAATCCTCCAGGGTTTTCATAATCGATCTCTCGATCCTCATCTAGTATTCTCTTCATCCTGGAACGCTTAATCTTATTTCTCCAAAATGTATTTTACACCTGTATAACTTAATAACTTAATAAATAATAAACATAGTTTCAGATGTAAAGTAAACTTTCAGTATCTAAACCTACCCTTCTAAAATAGCCATATATAAAATAATTAAACTTTGTTAACTCCTGTTCTGCGCTACCCAAATATACAACCAAAATGTACAACCAAATTTTACAACCAAATTTTACAACCAAAACTTGCAATTTCCATCTATTCACCTCTCCCAGCCCACCAATGACAGCCAGTATTGCTCATCAGGAGCACATTCTCTCCAGTAGAATCACTTCCAGACCATCCAACCTCATCTCCTGGTCCAAAAACGGCTTCATTGCATACACTTTTCACCATAAACTAAACTTGACCTACCTAGAGAATGTCAATGGAAAGGTGTGGCAATTGGCACAGCCACAAAGCATCGATTTGCTTTCGGAGAAAGACGGTGGTGCAGAGGTGTCGCTTGTTTTATGGAGCAACCTAAGTACAGACTTGGCCGTGGCTGATACAAACGGCACTTTTTATATTTATCTTGCTGGGGTGGGTTTATTGGAAGGAAAGGACAAGATAAATGGGGTTAATGGTCATGCTAAGAGTACAAATGGTTCTGCTCCTGTTGGACCGCCCTCTCCTAGCTACGAATTAACATCCTATAATCACATGGAAATGATCTACAAGGACAACAACAAAGATAATTCCTCCACATCCCCGATCATATCCTTCAAATGGTTGGAAATCGAAAAACCACAGATAATAAACAAACCCGCCACTCTCATACTGCCGGAATCAGACCCTACGACATTCACCTACTCCTACACCGCAGGGCAATGCCAGCCTCATGGTGTAACCCATCCCATCTCCACGAAACAGGCAGGGTTTGCACTCCGCAGAAACGGCCAGCTTGACTTGTACTACCAAGGAGAGCACAAAGTGGAGTACCACAAGCTCTCCATTCAACTCTGTGAAAACAAACAAACAGCGTTCGCTTTCGGCGCCATAGGGTACAGCAATGACAAATACACCATCATAAGCGCGTATGACCTGAACTCACAGAAGATCCTCACGTTTTTGGTTCTGATAGACTGGGGTTTCCTTGTAGAATCTGCAAAGAAGCAGAAAGTGGATCCTCACTACCATACGCCAAAAGAACTACAGAAACCGCCAAAGTTGGTATTAACCAAGCTCCAGGAAATAGTCCCGGTGCCTAGCATGTCTTTTGAAGATAATTGTATGATCACGAAACAATTGGTGTCCATAGACATTGTTTCTTCGTCTGCAGAAACGCTCTCTAAGCCTGAGATCTTGTTCAGTTACACTATCAAGTCGGAAGCTTCCTCTAGCCCTTCCACCACCATCTACCGCTATCACCTCAGTCCCGAACAGGAACTAGTATCCGATGTGTTCAGTGAACTCGGCTTAAGTCTAGGGATTCAGCAACCCACCCTGCCCGATTCACACCAGATCCTCCTCTTCCAGGACGAAATAACCCGACCAGGTGTACTTCTGGGAATCACCACTGGCATTTCCGAAACGTTTATCTTCATGCAGTTTGCGTGCGGCCGAATTGACGTGGTGGAAAGACGCAAGATGCAGTTGGTGAATAATAGGGGCACAGTTGACGAGCCGGAAAAGCCAAAGGAGATCTCTACAGTGTTTGATATTGGGTTCGAGTTCCCGGAAATAGACTTTGGTGACAATAAACCTACTAGTGACCATGATATTATCATGGCCATCTCTCCAAACATGACTTCTGTGATTTATTTCGGATATGGGGTTCCTAAACTTCATTTCAAGGTAGTTACCAAGAAGAGATTGTGCGGTTTGTCGTCCAAGGAGCTTATGTTGGCCTCTGTAGGGCTTGCCTATCGCCATGCGTACTCCTGCTATACCAATTCCTGTTCTGACGACGTTGTCATCTTGATTCAATACGAGATCCAACGCCTTATTGAACTCTTACAGAACCAAGGTAAGTTACACACACCCCAAATCGTTAGTAAGTTTATAGAGTCAATTCTCACCGAATCTCACCGCTCGATAAACTTCCAATTGGACGCGTTTAGCAAGGAATATGTGGATAAATTGCTTTCCAACCCTCCATTACAGAAATTACTCTCGTTACAAATGATTCTAGGCGATATCCAATATCATTTAACCAGTCAACCTACCCAAATGTCCGACATTGCTTGGGTGGTTTTGAACCTAAGATGTGCCAGCTTTGGAATCATGTTTCTGTTATCAAGCATTTACAGACAGATTTCCAAAAAGAAGCCTACCGAGGATAGTTTACAGGACTCTGTTACCAGAAGCGAATGCATAGTATCGCTTATTGGGAACATAAAATGGTTAATAGACACCATGGTCTACTTGAATCAGGAGTTATTGGAGTTGTCATTTGAGAAGAAATCTCCTGGTAAGAGTAGATTAAATATGGCCAACTCACTCGCTTTGCCTTTGATTTTGAGTAAGGTTCCTCGTTTGTTCTTGATGTACTCGCTCTCTCTGATAAACAAAACGCATGAAATCTTGAAGAAGTTACACAAGGACTTGGTGGAATCCAACAAACTCTTCACACCCATGAAGGATTCCCTAAACAGATGTTTTACGCTCCTTAATACCGCACCAATAACACTCAGTTTATTTGAAAACTATTTGAAAGAATCGGATGCGCTTATACAAAGGGAATTCAACACCAAATTCGCATACAAAGAAAAGGGTTTTTTATTGAAATTAGAACAAAAGTTGGTTTGCCAGGGCTACTTAAACGATGATCTCAAGCAGATTGCAGACATTTTGATAGAAAGACACTCAGTAAGTATTAATCGTGACATGAAGGTGTCTGATTTGTACTTTTATAACGTTGACTGGTTGAATATAGGTATAAACAAGAAGCTCAATTTTGACTCCACAGATTTTATCGTGAATGATGGGCCTAAAATGCCCATAATTCCTAGACTAATGAACTCAGATGGTCGTGTTGATAGTTTGAGGAAGATTGTGATCAGTCCAAAGTTGCACAATAAACTTAGGAAATGCACCAGATGCAGATCAGTATCGCTTTTAGTTGAGCCGTTTGTCTTTGAATCGGCAACTACAATTGGGTTGTGGACAATGGTTTTTCAAAGAGCTTGTATTTGTGGGAATGCATGGGTGAACACTCCATAATTGGAATGAAGTTAAGTAGTGTAGCGCATTTAAGTAGTATTTACATTGTCTGCAACAATCATGTTCATAGTTTATAAGGGCGGAAATGGAAATTTGCTAATACGGAGATATGCACATTAACTTTGAAGGATTGGAGAAATTTTAGGAACCGATTCTTAGATTTATAAAGACGTTTCTTTTGAGTTTAGATCTTTCTGATTAAATTGGTTAATTTCTCTATCAATTTCACCATCAGCTAACATTCTAAATATACGTATCAAACTTGAACAACTAATACTAAATCTCACCATTGATGTTTCCATAAACCATTTCATTCTCTGTTTTGTAGTTATATATTTGAGAAATATTTCTAAGCTATTAGTGATTTCGGAAACCAAGAAATACAATGAGATATTCTGGGGGGATCATATGAATCTCTATTGTCTTGATTTGACATCACTATCAATTTTGGTTGAGTGAAGAGAGAATGACGTCAGTGAAAAAGTCCATGCTTAAAAGTAGAATGATAAAAATGACACTCAGTTTAAAGAAAAAGGCTGCAAAATCTAAAAATACAATTCCCAAAAAATCTTCTGAAAGGTCTTTTGAGTCAAATATCCAAAACAATTTAAAAAACTCAATAAGCTAATCCTCTCGCTCACTACTCGGGTAATATTTTCTAATACTTTAATACTACAATCCCTTCTTATCGGTAATTCCTGTTGTTGCTAATATCATAATCCCTATAGTCTAAGAAGCTTAACACAAGCGGTTAACTGTTTAAACCCGTTTTCCTAAAAGGTTAAAGTATATTATACTGAATCGGCTAAAATTACCAAGATTCACCTTCTACACTTACTAGAACGTTGTAGATACGTTGTTACCCTTTCAGTATTCTTATTTAGCTAGTCAAGTAGTCTATTCCTAAATACCCTATAGACAACGCATTAGGAAGCCTAACAACGTAAATCAAAATGTTTATTTATTATCATACCAGAGAAATATATTTGCACAGTTCTCTACCTTCTCTTATAAATACATGGCTTCAACAACCACTCTCCTTCAGGCTTCTTTTCTCTCTTCGATTTAAAACTCTCCACCTCGGTTTCATTTTCAATGAACTTCTTACGCTTTAACATCTTCTCGTGCTTATCAGTCAACAATTCCTTAGGTGGCTTGAAAAACTCGAATCTGGTGAACATTCTGTTTTCGTTGTCGGTTTTCTTATGGAAAAAGCCAGACAACTTCAAAGCATCTACAAATTCGGCACCAACTTCGGTAGGCTGCAAGTTCTTGGTCTTTGTTCCTGATTCAGCAAAACGAGACTTGATCTCAGCAATCCACAATTCCCCACCAGGTGCAAGAATACGGTGCGCTTCCTTGATAAAGTCCAAGAAGTTGGTACCCATTAAGGCAAGGCAAAAGATGACTACGGAGCAGGATTCGTCAGCAATAGGCACGTTCTTGATATCGGCAACGGTGATTCTTTCATTGTGTTTGTTCAAGTCAAATGAATGCACTTTAATGTCCAATTTCCTTGGAACGTTTCTTCCCTTTGGAGGGTTCTTGTTAAAGCTGGTAACTGCTTTGTTCACATCCAAAGCAATTTGAGCTTCACCACACCCCATATCGGCAATGACAATCTGCTTGTTTGGTCCAATTCCGGTAAATCCACCTGGTGCATTAACTTGCTTGGTAGTTGCTCTGGTCTTTATCGTGTTGACAAACACGTCAACTGGGTTTTGGGGCCAGGATTGCACCTGAGACCTGAAACCCTGGTGATACTCCTCGAACAAAATTGGTTGTTTTTTGAGCAATTCAAAAGCTTCTTCGGATGTGATGGTGTAGAGCTGTTCGTTGATCCATCTGAATCTGGATCCAGACAATTTGGCCATCATTTTCTGTTGCAAGGGGGTCAACTTGCTTGTTGCAGGGGGAGCTTGTGGAGCTTTGGTCTCTTTCTTTTCGGTTTGTTTGCTTTCCTTTTCCTTTTTGTTTTCATTCTTCTTTTCAACCTTTCTCTTCTTTACTGGTTTTTCAGACTCTTCGGATTCCTCTTGCTCTTCTTGTTCTTCTTGTTCTTCATTCTCAACCTCATCGCCTGCTTTTGGGCCCTTTCTTGCCTTTCTTTGTTCTTGTTTTTCCTTTCTCTTCAAAGACTTCTTACTTGTGTGTCCTCCAACCACAACCTTATTGTTCAAATCCCATCCTTCTACTTGAAATAATGCCATTTTGCTAAAATCAACGTTTCTGTGCTTGAATTTTTCAATGATCATCGAGAAATTCGAATTTGGTCCGAGAAAGGTAAATCGAAAAACGTCAGATTAGAGATTCTGTATACATGTCGGATATCTACCTGAAAGGTGGTTTATATGACACTGGCTTGCTATAATAGTCATGTTACAATACTAGAATACACTCCTGGGGTCTGAAGACAATGAGATCATTCGAACATTCATAGTATTCTCCAAGTTATCACTTATGTAATTACTTGGTTTGGAATATGGAGATACAGATTATCAGGGTATTTAAGTCTATAAATCGCTGTATTCTCAGTTTCAAGACACTTCACCGAAAGAACTAACGTACACTATCACTAAATCACATTTATAACCTTTCTTCTATGTCCTGTCCATATACTTGTCTTAGTTTCTACATAAAAATACACTCCTTGATTACTTGTAAAAGAACCACGGACTATTCCAGAAATTATTAGTATACTTGTATTTTTAAAATTAAAAGTTCCACTCTTAATCCTCTTACAAGTGAACCTCTTTCTATACCCTTCACAACCAACTCATCTACAAATTTAATGAACGCGAATTAACGCGTCTTGAATCAAAAGTTCATAAGGACATAATCCAGGACCTGGAACTCCTGTTAGACTAGATTTCTATACCTCCGGCAAACGGGATATCCAACGACCTCTGGGGTAGGATCTGAACTGTTCAAAGAAAGGTGTTTAACTCACACTGCACAAATACATTGAAAACTAAGGTATATGAGTACTATATAGGTTGGTTTCTTCAAGGCTTCGGAACTAAAATACCTAAAAGATCAATTCTGTCGAAATCAAACACTATATTATACTGAAAGGTTTACTAGCTGGTTTTTCCGTGTTCATTTAAATAAGCTTTTAGGGAAAATATTACCTTGATATCTTGAAAGAAAGATAGACTAGACCCTGGAATAGCAATTTTGCCTTGCATATCTACCAATAGATCTGACTGGGCTTATGCAAAGAAGAAGACATAATTACAGTATTAGGTAGAAACAAATTTTCAACCAACAATTGGTTTGGATAGCCAAACAGAAGGATTTACAAGAAAAGACCTAGAACATCAAAAGAAGGGACAACGACGTTTGATTTCTTTATATCTGCTGGTTTTTAGAAGCAAATTTCAAATCTGTTGTCTCTGAAGATATTCAACCAGAAGTATACTTGAATTTTGTGGAAATTTTTCATTTTCCAGTGTCAAAGTTACTTGAAAGATTAAATATTTTGATTGTGCTTTTGACCGACGGGAATATTCGCTACACCTCGTATATATTGGTATACTTTCTGCTCGTGTGCCTATGTTTGCGCCATACCAGCCCCATATACACCACTACGTTGACTCCATACCCCTTTACCATCCCGATGTCTTTCACAACTACCCCACATGGAACGACTATGTCTATCTCTTTATAAACTGTATGCATCAGGGTCAGCTTGCCCGTAGTCACTACTCTATCGAGAATTGGCCCAATGTGCTCATGATCAAGAACCACCCTATCCGGTACTGTCATATTCAAGGCCGTGTTGTGGATATACGCTTAATATTTGTTAAGTCTATATACTATGTGACTATAGACGATAGTTCTGGTGAGAATCTGATGATAACTGTTCAAATGAACGTGGAGACCTTCCGGTCTTCTAGAATGAATATAGACCGCTCTCTTGGTTGGCTAATATCTTGCCATGGGTACTGTGCTCCTTTTAGGAACACAATCCAGTTTAATGCTCTGAAATGTCAAGTACTTGGAGAGAACGATTTCCTGTCTTTTCTTCACGAAGTGAAACTTTGGCGAGAATGTCTACAGACCAGACAGATTTTGGCAAAACCATGGGTTTATAACCCTCCAGGTTATGTTCTGAGCGGGCCGTTGTGTTATAGAATGGCCTCTGTAGATGTGCGAAGACAGAAGAACCAAAATGAATTGGTTTTGGTTCCTAATAATTCGTATGTTACTGGCTATGACGACAGTTTAGAGAAGAGGATTTCAAGAGATTTGAACAGCTCTTCGTCATCAATAACTCCAATATCCACAAATAATATACTCAAAAGCACAGACAATCTACCAAACTCAATGGAAGTCACTAAAAGTCGTACTAAAATCACACTAAAATCCCCAACAAAACTGAACTTCCAAGACATGTCTCGGTATAATATTGTAACTGAACTCCAGGTCAAACTTGAGTTCCTTGAATATCTAGCACAGAACAAGTTTGAAGATATCACTCTACTAGAAATTTACAAAACCAACAAAATAACTACTCTTCTTTCCAAATTAGTGGACTATAATATCGCCAATTCTAATATCCCTGTGGGTGGCATGAATCTGAGGACCGAATTAACCGAAATCGCCTTCCATGATATCAGACACGCCTTGTTTAAGGCCAGTCTTATCAGCGTATCTAAAGACCAGGTTGTCAATCTGAATGGATTCAGAAAACTCTACCAGTTTTTTAGATCAGAGTTGAACAAGTCAAAAGAACATGGGTTGGTGGTGGCAAGTTTGCCTTTTAAAGTGTTTTCCAAATTACTGGATCTCAAGTTGATCAATGGAATAATTAGGATGGTGGTAATGAAAGAGTTTCGAAGTGGAGAGTGGTGTTATGAGATAACTGAAGGCCGATGGTGTTTTCAAAACCTAGAAAGAGAGAAGAGTTAATGACGAATTAAATCTGAAGATTATAATTATCTAATTATGGACTTTTCATTTATTTGAGAACATTCCTCATTTGATTTGGAAAGTATCGAACAAGAGATTTCTCGGTTATTCTTAATGAAGTCCATTGACTCGATTGAGAAAGAATATCTGGATTCATTTTTGTAGAGGTAGGTTTGAGGATGTTTAGTTAGGGTTTCCAACCAACTGTGCAACGGGGAAGAAACAATAGCTGGGGAAGTTGTGGGTATTTATTGCACAGATTCATTGTCCATTTGTGTGTCAAGGATTCACGTTTAGCCGTGTGGTTAATTTAGTTTTATAGAGCTGGGAAGTTCCAATATTATGGAGTAATTAATAAAAAGACGTTTAATAAAGAAAGGGACCGCAAGTCATGAGTGTTAATAGTAATACGTTGCTATTGTGAAGAACACGAATGACACTAATAAGATCACTATTAAAATCAATAAAATCTCTATTAAAATCACTATTAAAATCACTTATATCATATTTCCATGAATATTAGGTAATTTCTCGGATCTGGCCGATTTGCTCAGATAAGAAAGAATATAAAATATTGTGAATAAAAGTAGAACTTATCCTTGTAGTACTTTCACTCAATTCACTCTTATCGTAATGTCCGTTGATCACATCACTTGTCATATTCTCGATACCACCATCGGTAAGCCAGCAAGAGGCGTTACTTGCCAGATCTTCTACATATCTGAACTCATTAACAATCCAGATGAAGAAGCTTCGTATGACCTTTCTGCCTCTGAGCCATTTGGAATGGCTCAAACAGATAACGATGGTAGAATCAAAAACTGGGTCGTCAATCCAAAATTACACTCTCAGGCAAACATAGGTCTTAATTCCGGGAAATGGGAAACCTTGAAGCCTGGCATCTACAAGGTCAAGTTCTTAACAGGCAAGTACTTCCACCAGTTGAGTTCCGATGGCACTAGTTTAGCACAGAGAACTTTCTTCCCCTTTGTGGACATCACCTTTCAAGTGAACAATCCACCAGATAATCATTATCATATTCCATTATTGCTTTCTAATCATAGCTACACCACTTACCGTGGGAGTTAGATTTATTATGGTGAAGAGAGTAGTCGGTTCTATTCAAGCACGAACTATCGGATGGGTTCCTTGATGAAGAGGAAGCATTCCTCTATAACAACTGAGGTTGCGGAGTCAAACTAGGATCATACTGAATTGGGATCGAAATGAGTTCATATCGGGTCTGATTCAGTTGTCATCTATATTAAACTACATGTAAAATCACGGTGAACCGAAACCCATAAAACAAAGAGTTATCTCCATAAGGAAATCGAAATTCTGAAACCCCACCACTTCTCTTCCTACAGACCATATACTACCAAATGGTGCAAATGTATTAATAAGAAAATTATATCTAATAATGTTACGGAGAAATAAAGAATATATTACGTAGAAGGATTGTTATGTTTTAAATGATGTTGATGATCGTCACTTGTAATGATTGACTTGACTAGGGTTTAACTTGGTGTTTGACTAGTTGTATTATACTTCATACAGTATGACTGAACTAGGCTCACTTAAACTGAGAGTTGCTTAACTCAGAATAGTTCAGGACTATCTCAGTATAATCAGCTTAACCCACTATATTTCCTCACTAATAAAAAAAATGAGTGTTTCCTTGAGAGTTCTCGTGAACTTTCATCTCGTTGCACTTATATGTGTTCAACTCGCTTTTAATTTTATTAATCTCAAAAGGCTCCGTCAAAGTGTACTGAGTAACGGACTTGTTGTATCTCTTGTACATCTCTGGGGCAAATGTTTCTGTGATGTGTACCCTGTTTGAAAAGGACACCTTCCTGTTGTGAGGTCCGGAAGGCTTGTGACGCTTTAAAATTGGCTTGGCCTTTTCCATGGAGATGGGACGTGTAGCACCTTCCTCAAATTCCTCAAACTTGGTGATGTTGAGTTGCACTGTTCGAAAGTCCTTAAACTGTTTGAGAAATTTAAGATGTCCTGGGAGCTTCCTTCTGTGTGCAAACGTCAACTTGCTGTATAAGTAGGAGAGTTGTTCGTGGTTGATGGTCAACGTTTCTAACTCGTTGTCAGGCTCCTCTAAAATACCCCTACAGAGCGTTTCCATCTCCAGGTCAATCACTTCGTCAAAATTACTAGCCTCAATGCTTGACCAGTTAAACTCCTGCTGGAGAAAACGGATGTTGTCGTCGATATAGACCTCCTCGGAGAGTGGTCTAGATGACTTGAATACACTAGGTGGTCTATTAAGCAACGCGGGAACTGCTGCTCCGTCGTCGCCCTGCTTGTCGTTGATCTGCAGATCCATGATTTGCTCTGTGGTCAACTCGTCGTCACGCAAAAACGGGTCCTTCCTGAGCCTACCGTCCTTATTGGCCGGAGAGCGGTTGGAGTTTTCCGTGATGTCCTTAAACGTGTCCATCATGTCATCGAAAAGATTGACTTCGTCCACAGGCAGGTCTATCAAGGTGAGCGGAACGAGCAAGTCCTCTAGATTATCACGGGGCGGAGAAACCTTTGGTGGCGTAACGCTCTTCTTCTTCAAAGACTTCTTGGACTTGCCGAGTCTCGTAAACGAAAAGCCCTTTTTGTTGGGCTCAGCAGCCGCTATGGGCGAAGTGTGTGTTGAAGAATGGACCGAATTGGAACTGGATGGAACACCTGTAGCCTTGGGTGCGTTTGCGTTTGCGTCTGGAACTGCTGTGTTGTCAGAGTGGTGATGTTGATTATGGCCATTTTTCGGGGACTTTGGTGTGAATATCTTCTTCCAGATAGACTTCTTTTTCTTTTTCTTTTCTGTTTCCGAAGAATAATCAAGATACTTGTCGTCTGAAACGGTACTGGAAGTTCTCCCTGGGGATTTGGCACTCTGTGAAGAGCTCTGTATGCTATTTTGCGTAGTTTTCGGGGTATGGACCACAGGAGGCTGCAAAAATGGCAGGACTATGACGGGGGTGGTGGATCTTTTCGGAGTGGAAACGGTGTCCTTGAAATTCTTCTTTGGGGTGGAAACGCTGCTTGATCTAGGCTCATCTACAACAGAGTTTGCCTGGGAGGATTCAGGCGAGGAGGCAATGTTTTCATTACTACGGAAGACAGAGGGTGGTTGCAATCTGAAGCTTCCTGCAAGAGCGGTTGTTGCGCTGGGGTCTAGCCTGGAGGGTTCCGACATATAGGACTCTGAATCAGTCTCTGGTATCGAACGGTCGGACTGGAAGCTTAGTTTTGCCGCTTTCTCGTTCAACAAGATCCTCGTATCGTCCCCAAACGAGGTCAACGGGGAGTGTGCTAGCTTGGATTCGTGAGCCTGCGGCTTGTCGTATTTTGGAGTAGACACCTTCTCTCTGTGGGCCGGCATGCCCATTGATGAGAGCGAAGGCATCACAGGAGGCGTGGCCATCTTGGGCGTGGAGTTTCTGATCTGTGGAGGAGTGCCGAATTGCTGGATAGGAGGCGCTGGGGCCGGTCTTGGGGGGATTTTGCCTATGGTCCATTCTGTAGTTTTTGTAGGAAGCGTGGCATTCTTGAAGGAGGTACCAGGCATGGACAGGAGTGCAGGCATTTTGGGAGTGGTGTTATGCGATATGGCTTTCGTAGGAATGCCTGGTGTGTCTACTTTGACAGGCGAAGACGATCTGTTTTTGGATGGGTAGGAGTTTGACTTGTGTGGAGGGGAAGGAGGACTCTGGCTGGGAGGAGGAGGATGAGGAGCAGCAGCGGGAGAGGTTGCAGCTCTTTCGTGCTTGTAGACAAGCAGCTTGTTTATGATTTCCAAGTCACCGCGCGGCGGCACTTCTGTCTGTTTGTCGTTCAAGAGATTGTCTCTGTCCAGGTCCTGGAAGTCGTAGTAGACCGAGTTTCTGGGGGTAGAAGGCTTGGATGTGATGGATAGGCGGTATATGGACTCTCTGGATGTGTCGGGATGTGCTTTTTCCACTGTGGAGTTGGAATGGAGCGAAGCAACGTCAATGGTGGGATCTGGGAGCATACTGACGATGCGTTCGCGTTTTTCGAACGGATTGACGATGCGCAGCTGCACACTGGAGAGCGAGAAGACCTGGTCTTTTGATTCCTCGTCTTCGAGAGGGTCAGTGGGTGTAGTTCTGGAAGGCGAGTTTGTGGCCCTGGAAGACACTTGTGTAGGTGTGGAAAGCTCGTTGTGGGAGTGACTTTGACTGACACGTATTTCCGGGATTTGGCCAACTGTCTGGACAGCGCTTTGTAAGGCCAACGGAATCGTTTGGGTTCCCGGCGGCAACTCGGCTGGCCTCGCTTTGCGTTCAGGGAGCTCGGCAAGAGGATCACGGGTAGTCTCGGTCGCTATTCTGTCTGCAACGCTCTCATGGGAGTCCACGAATTCGGATTCTGTAGGGGAACCGGGCTCCGTGGCCATATTCGGTACAGAGTATTTAGAGTCTCGATTCCCGCCAGAGATTAATTCCATGTTGATTACAGGAGGGTCCATATTAACGAGTGACGATTGATCAAGGAAACTATCCATCAACGCAGACTTCTCGAATGTAGATTCCCCGATCTGGTTCTGGTTAATTGGCGATTTGTCTATCATCTCAACTGAGGGGTCTCCAATCTGGTCTCCCATTATCGGGGTTTCTACTTCAAGCACGTCGTCGGGTTTGTTCTGGATAGGTGTGGTTAGCCCGGAAACGGACACTGGTGGGGTTCCCGGTTCAGGGTCGCTCTCTCTCACGCCCCAGCCTCCCTGTGCCATATCCCACGACATGTCCAAAGGAGAGCCCGATTCACGAGGGGTGGAAAACTCCTCATCGCTGCTTATAATAGAATGGCGGTTTATGGCCAATGTGGGTCTTCCTATAGATAGTCTGGGAGGAAGCGTGTCGAGAAGGCTATCTGCGTCATCTTTGCGTGGGCTAAGCTCCTCGAACTTACTTCTCAACTCCCTAATGTTTTTGAAAACAACCTTCTTATCTGGAGATGCAGACACGGTGCTGTCCAGACGATTCAACCTGGCCGTGTTGTCCGTGGAAAGAATCGTCGTGGTGGTGGTGTTGTTTTCGTCAGTGTTTATGGATGTGGTTGGAGTGTGCGAGTTGTTGGAAGGGTTTGAGTTGGTTTCTTCGGACGCGGAAGAGGGAGACGGTGAAGGCGACAAGTTTCCCAGGTAGGATGTGGTGTATGTTGACAAGTTGGGCTGTCTTTTGGGAGACTTCCTTAACGAGTCATCGATGTAGGAAGAAGAGAATGGGGTTGGTTGGGAAGCATGCGGTTGGTAGTGCTGGGTTTGGTAGTGCTGGTTGTATTGAAAAGAGTGATTGTTCTCAAGACTATGTGTATTATTCACTGCAAATGGAGACGACGAGAAGTTGGTGGGAATCGAGTTACTCCTCACGATATTTTCGTACTTCAAGCTGCTTACAACGTCCATCTTACGACTCTTGAGAAAAGTGTTTCTTTTCAGACTATTAGAACGGGATAGGTTTACAAGGTCGCTTGACCGAGAAAGTGTCATATCAGTTGACCGAGAAAGATTCATTTCATTCTGAATGGATATCAAACTCGACGATTTCATCCTTCCCGGCTGGTACGAGTTGCTGGTGAGGGAGCCATGCCTTGAGCCAGGCTGTGAGTTGGACGTGTTGTGTAGCAAGTTGGGTGCAGAATTGTTGTGGTGCAATTTGCTCGGTCTATTTCTCTTGGACGGAGTTAGGCGGGGTCTAAAGATCTCGCCATTGGGGAAGTAGTACGTGCCGTGGTTATTTCTGTGGAAGTTATCGCCGTCCGAGTCCATCTGGTTCATATAAGATTTGGACTGGTGTTTGCTAGGGATCATACTGGGATGGTTGTTGTTGTTGTGCATCAGATGGATGTTACTCACTCCACCTGGCACCTTTTTAATGGACTTTTTCATGAATTTGTTATCCAATTGGATTAACCCATCTGTGGAGAGGCCGCGTGCTTGAGCAGGAGTACCAAAGGCGGTTTGTTGTTTAAAGTTGGATAGCGAGGTTAATGAGCCCTTTCTCGAGTTGCTGAACTCTGACATGGGAATTGTAAATTAATTGTAAGATTAACGAGTGTATTAAAGTTCCATCGATAGAGATGGAATGAGGTTTGATAATGAAGGGTTGGATATGGAAAGGTTATTAGGGATTGAAGTGGAATGGAAAAAAGTGGTACAGATATTGTGGAGTGAAAATATCAAAGTGGTGAAAATTTATCAAAGTACAAGTATGAAATTTGAAACGTCAATCTATAACCAACTTGTTCCTAATCTAGCAAGACTATTTTCACTTAAAAGTAAATTTCGTTTCACTTTCAGGATTATATTTTTAAAAAATTGGCAATGTTCAGTATAGTCCACCAGTAATATAGAATAAAATCGAAATGACGATTGTAAAAGGTATACCTATCAAAACTTCTCGTGTATGCCTTGTTTCTATGTGAATTTTTTCTTGTATACGTAATTTTTTTATATAGAAAAGACAAAAATTATCAGGGTTTGCAATCGAGGTGCGTCTCGACTAATTTGAAAAGAGAATTTATGAAGTATTCCTGCAAGGACGCAACGTTTCGACCCAATGACTAAGGTTTCGAGTTTATGGTGAAATTGCCCGGGTGTTGCTATAAATTACAAGCGCCAGGTAAGAGAGGGAAAAAGAAACCAACAAAGGACAAGAACCTTATAGACATGGGTGCTGATTCAACTTCTGACACAAACAGCCATACAGAGGCACCGAACTTTGACGGTAACAAGTTCAACGGGGGGGAGATGACACTGTACATCCACGCTGTAATCAGTAAGCATCTCTTTTTGCACTTTAAACCCAAACTCTCGGTATACGTTAAAGACAAAATGTATGCCTCTCTGGAAATACAAAAACCTTATTCTCTTTGTCTCGTCAACACATTCTGCGAAACCTTTTATCTAGCAATGTCTGTAATATATATGTAGTGTGTTTTAGCTTTTTTTGTTGGTATCTTTAGCCTGGTAGTATCAAGATAATATGGTGGTTTGTCGGTCTCACTCTCATCATCGTTTTGTCGCACACCCCCCTCTTTCTATATCCCTAATTTGTCTCAACAACTCCATCCTTCTGCAAACCCACTAAAACAAAATCGAAGAAAAAAAAGAAAACACTACAGTACAACCGAATTAATAGACCTTATCGCGCAGCTTCCTTCAATCTTCTCAGAATGTGGATTTTCTTACCTGAGCCCACACTGATGCTGTTCATTGCAATAATAATAATAAAGTACCCTAACCCCAGCTGACTGTTTTATGATACGATTTATTGGGGTTAGATACTTTCGCTAAAACTAACGAAATTTTAGTCTTTCTCATCTCTCTCATCTTCCTCATCTTCCTCTTCCAGCTCTCTTTCATTGTTTGATTCTCGCTCATATTTTAATCCAGCCCGCCTCGTATTTTTTGGGCTAGAATCGTTTCTGTGCAGGTGTTTTCGCCACAAATGCTGCAAAAAAACCACAAACAATAATAAAGTTGTAATTGACAAAATTCCACCATTTTTTGCAATTTAGTATTAACTAAACCCCCTTATTTTAGACATGCAACCACTCAATTTCATCACGTTATGGGTGGCAGCCACCTATGCCGTCTCTGTTCTTGTTAACAATGAAGAAAGAGACCCCAAAGAGTTACTTGGAAGTGTTCCCCTCCATTCCTCTTTCAAGAAATTGCTGCCTTTGGTGCTGCAAGAATCCTTACGTTTACCTTTAAAGCCAGGTAAAACCATTGGAGAAGCCATCATCTCCACTGATTCTCGTGAATCTAAATCTTCATTGGCTATGCTGAAGTTGAAGGGCAAGTTTAATGATTTTGCAACCTCTAAAATACCCGCTGATACTAAGCAACTTGACACGGACAATGGGTTTGATTCTGATGAAACAAAGATTGATGGTAGTGACAATGCTTCAAATCCTGAAGCATCAAGCGCACCAATCCCTTCAGATCCATCTTCTCCTCCCTCAATCACACTCTCATCCAAAACATCCTGGTTAAAGGATTTTTTCCTTTACAAATCAATCAATAAAAATCCTCAACCCCCTCAAATATCAAACCGCAAGTCCACATTGAACTCAAACATCAAATCCTACGAGTCACTCCAGTCAGACGGGTCCAACTTGAAAGATTGGACCAGATATGTGGTTTCAGAGCATGCAAATGAGGAAAACAACCATGACCACAACTACAAAAAGTATGGTTCTGTCAAGGAAGCAGAACTTGAACTGATGTACACGAATATAGACATGGCTGAATTTATCAGCTATTTAGTGGATGTTCATGGCTTTAAAGAAGCGGACTTGGATTTCTTGTACAAGCAGGACTTGGACCATGGGTTAGAAGAAATAGAGCGAGAAATTAATAAGGTAAAAGAGAAACAGGATACAGCCAATAAGGTTATAGATATAGGAGGTGATTCTCCCGCTACAAGCACCTTGAATAGTGGAGGTTCTAGGAGTAGAACCAGTAGCCTAAGTGCATTTGCACTTTTACTATATGTCTTGGTAGTTTAAAGTTACCCAGTAACATGACTTTTTTTCCATTCCCGTCGTCATTTCAAATTGACTTTTTTTATATTTAATTTTATTTAAATTTCAGATTCTTTTGTTTAGTTCTATTTTCAATTAATTTTATTTATTTTTCAGATTCCTTAGTTAGTTTTATTTTCATATAGTTTAACTTTCTAATTCTTATTCGTTTCTTTTGTAGTTTCTTTCATTTTCCTTTTCAAAATCTCGAATTCTCTGTTCATTTTCATCATCATACTCTCATAAACATCTTATTGCCGTACTATTTTCTCACATAAGTAAATTAAAATATTCAATTTCACACCCTATTCCATACTCATGTTTCATAGTCATGTTTTTGTAAACACATTCATTCATGTTATTTCTGTTCAATTTATCATAAAACACTAGTAATTTATCATAAAGCTCATATAGTTTTAGATCTATATTTTCAAGAAAAATGTTGGTCTATTTGCATGTATATATATTAACCATCCAGCAATACATCTCCCCTGCTCCACGGAATTAAATGCTAATTCTATATTTGATGAGAAATGCATAACTAAAAATACAACTGAGATTGAATGACTGAACATAAGCCTAATAAACTTCCTACGTTTCATCAATTATTGAACTTGGTTGTGGGCTATCATATATAATTACATGTTATTTGATTTTCTTTTTAAAGTCTTTGGTTTTTTTATTCACCTGAAGGGGAAATGTTCTACTACAGAAATAAGCTTTCAAACCTAATAGCTACGAGCGAATCGAGAAGCTATGAATAAATACACAATCGAAGCGAATAGCTATTCCTATCAAGAATAAATATCTAGCTTTTGAGAATCAATATCAAATTTGTGAATTACTCGCTTCGCTCGTAGCTTCCGATACTGAAACGACTGTACATCTGAATTGCCGTTAAGTTAATTATTGCAAAAATGACCTGAAAATGAACTGAAAATTTGTGTTTGCGTTTTGATTTTGGCTGAAAAAAGTGAAACTTCGAATCAAAAAGTAAAAATCTAAGCTTCAAAAATCTCGGTTAGCTAAAAAATTTAACTCGTTATAGTGGTTGTGAATATGATTCGTGTTAACTCACTCCTTCAATGCCTCGACATTAGTCCCAGCTAAACGCCACATGACCATCATGAAAACACTTCGATATGGCTTATACTCCTCTGCAATGTGTTTCACATACTCATCATGGTGTGGGGTCCAGTCTCTCTTTGAGTCCTTCTTGGCAAATGAGGATTTCTTCTTAAGTAATTCACTTTTCTCTACATCCTCCTTGATCTCTTCTTTTATCCTGCTAAGCACCAACGGGCGCTTCTCAAGGTAGCGACTAACCCCACGTGCTATTCCTAAGTCGTCATGCGCAAACACGTCCATTTCACGGAGCGTGAAGAGCGAAAACATCTTGGCTGACCAGTAGCCTATTCCTTTTAATTTGACTAATTCCTCCCAGATCTCGTCCAACAGCAGGGACGAATAGAATTGCGAGTCACATAACTTTGATTCTGGGTCTGCAAAACACTCACTGATGTGTGTAATGTATTTGACCTTGGAATTCGACAAGCCGGCGCCTCTTAAGTCGTCATAACTCTTATTAAGTACATTTTGTGGGGTTACATCTCCATCCAAAAGAGTAAGAAACTTATTCTTGATGGAGTTGGCAGCAGCACCACTCACTTGCTGCGAAATTACACTAGATACAATTGCTAGCCAGTGTGATAGAATCACTTCTTTGTCCTCAAGAAGCACATGTTTCTCGTTAGCAAACGCGTCGAAGTTGGAGTGAGTAATTGACGGATAAAGCGATGGATCTTTTTGCAAAAGATGGTTGACACCCTTGATAAATTCTGGAGTATGGAACTGTACAAACAGAATAGGAAGAGCAAGGTTTTCTGGGATAGCAGCAGCAGGTAAAGAGTCTTCAAATGAGACTCTGATTGTCTTTGACTTCTTAGACGCGTTGGTTTTATTTTTGGTGGGGTTGGATGGCTTTGACACCTTCGTTACCTTTGTCACCTTTGTTTTGATAGTAGTAGGAAGCTTCTGTACTGTAGTGGATCTAGTAACAGGAGGCATGTTTAGTACTATTTCGAGACATAAATTGAGCTTTTTGATTATTCGTTTTTTTCGTAAATTTAAGAAAATATCAAAAATGTCTATCAAACCGAAGAGCTTGATGGTTTTTATGAGTAGCTAAAAACGCTTAGTGGTATTTACAAGTAGTTAAAAGTGCTTAGTGATATAAAAGCACTTTAGGGGTTGGGTGGATTTCATTGTAGAGAGTGAAAAGTAACAGTTACACTCAGTTGTCAAATGAATAATCACATTCAAATTGTATTGAATGACAATGGTTAGATGTTGCAACTTGAAATAGGAAATAAAAAGGTATACCTTTGGTGATTAAAGGGTCATAGTTGATAAAGAAAACAAATATAAACTATGTAAATAGGAATCTGAAGCGATCCTCATGGTTCCTCATGTTCCTCATGGTTCCTCATGTTCCTCATGGTTCCTTATTACTGGGATTTTCATTACTGCACTCATTAAGCAAAATACTCATATCACAGCTTCATAAAAGTATCGAAAGAATATAGACTCAAGTAACATTACCACCAGACCAAAGTAGAGAAAATGTTGCAGATGAATGGAAACCTGTAAATAAATAGAGAGCAAAAGAATTAAGAAATCGAAGAAATTATGGAGAAAAATGAACAAAAAACCCCATGAAAATATAAAAGACAATTCTTTTATAAAGAATCACGGACTATTTGAAAAGGATTATTGGTACATATAATTATTGAATAAGCTCGACAAATGAATTGAATTAAGCTCAACTTTTGGTTCTATCATCCTCTCGGCTCTATCATCTTGGTAGATTGGAAGGCAAAAACATAGCCATATACTGAATCAATCAATCAAATACAATGCATCGGAAGATAGTCCTTTCTTGAGGACTTCCTTACACATTCCAATACATTTCAAGACATCCCAAGATATCAACAATTGACTATCTCGCTAAACCGTCTTAATCTCATTTTGGCTGCCCATTCCTGCTAATCTGTTTTCAAATTCCTGCGCGTTCTTTTCCTCAAAAACGCGCTGCATGAGTTGAAAAATCCACAATCTTCCTTGTAAGCAATGGAATCCAAGCCCTTTTATGGGATATGCTTCTGCTGCACCGGTCTAGAAACAACCATCCGGGATGATATATTTAAGAAAATTTCCATTCTAGGTGGAACCACATACACAGATCTCATGACCGACGTCAACTACTTGATCATGGGCCATCGAAACTCCCCAAAATACGACTACTGTATCAGAAAACGATCTGACATGAAGTTCATCAACTACGAAATCATCATTCGGATCCACCAATTATGGCTCAAGGGCGAGGACGAGCTGTCTCCAAAATTGAACTTGGACTCCTACTTGAAGCCGGTTTTCGACGATACCAGCTTTTGCATGTCTCGGATGACCATTGGTATCGATGACTGGCGCCACTTGATCCCCACAGACGGATTCAGATCAAAGTCCCTCAAATTGCTCTTCCCAGACCAGAAAATACTGGACATTTTCTCCTTGCAGAATCTCAACAAGTTGATTATAGAAAATGGCGGGAAAGCCACAGATTCCCTTTCTGTGTCGAGCAGCGTGCTTGTCACCACAGAAAAGAGGGGAATGAGGTATACCAAAGCTGTGGAATGGGAAATCCCAGTAATCCATCCTATTTTTGTGGTGGACTGTATGATTCGTGGGGCTTTGCTTCGCCCAGAAGATTATCTATTAAACAGTTCCCGCAAGGAATACGGTGAAGGTTGTGAAGTATGGGACGGAATAATAGAACAGCACAATCGTAAACTTAATCCAGATAAACCTGCAAAAGTAGATGATGGAACAAGAAAAAGGACCCAGAACAACACCGAAATCTGGAACTCCATTATGGATGTTAATACATCCCGAAACAAAAAGAAGTCAAGCGATTCCGTGTGGAGTAAGGATGTAGATGATGAAGTGGAAGAAACGCCCGAAGATGTGTTAAATATTATTGATGATACAAACAAAAAGAACAATTCCCACACCAATCACCTTTTCCTGGGCTTCAATTTCCTTCTTATAGGGTTTACTTCGCATCAGGAATCCATCCTCACTAAATTAATTGAAAATCACAACGGTGAAATCAGCTTGAAATCAGACCCAACCGACACCATCAACCATATAATTCTCCCTGCAATTAACGGTTCACAGTCAACCACAACATTAAAAATGCTCTCTGCGGAAATAAAAAAACGAATAACGAACGCAGAAATCAAAGTCGTAACTGAATGGTTTATAGAAAGATCTATTTTTTACCAGAAAATCACTTTGGATAAATGGGCACAACCCATGAAGGGCCTCATTCCTCTGAACAAAAAGTTCAAGATCTGCATTTCTGGATTTACAGGCATTGAGTCGCTACATATAGAGAAATTAATTGAGTACTTGAACTTTGAATACTGCGAGTCCTTGACTCCGGAAAGAGACTTATTGATAGTCAACATCAATTTGTTTAAGGAAAGCTTGGTAAAAAATGCACCAAAGCTTTTTCTGTATAAGCATTCTGATATAATTGCATGCCCTGTTTACCAACAAGGTTCCAAACTCTCTGTTTCCAACATTTCCACGAGAAACAAGATAAACTCGGCCAAAAAGTGGAGCGTTCCAGTCGTGTCAATTGCATATCTCTGGGAAACTCTTGAGCTCTCTATAGGGAAACCCACCGTAATAATGCCAGATTTGCTAGATTTGACATGGTGTATATTCGCACCATGTAATTATAGTAAACCCAAGACCCTTCTAGAATACGTCAAGAACTTGAGTGGATCGCATTTGGAAAGCCCCAGTGGACAAACGCGGTCTGCGGAAGAAAGTGATGACTCGATAAGGCTTCCTTCACCAAGGAAAAGCACTAAGCGGCGAAAATTCGGTAGATTATCTGTCCGAGACGACTTAACAAGAGAAACATCACTTCCAAAATTGATACAAGAGACGGATCACCAAGAGTACGAAGGATTTGCAGATCTCCTGCAGGAAGAACAGGATAATCAAGTCAAATATATGGATGCAGAGTCGATGAAGAATGATATAGAATTACTGAGGAAACTTGCTTCAGGGCTGCAAGAGGAATATTCCTTGAAATTGCGAGAGGAGAAGAGTGGTGACAATACACTTGAAGAGGTAAGAGTTGGAAACCGAAGGCCCCGGGGTGTTAAGCGGGTGAATAAATATACGAGATAGTATTCTCTTGAAATATGGACTTGGTAAACTTTAAATAGTGAAGGTATTCAATACTCAAGTGTATCCAATTTTTCAGGCGGTATACCAGATGATAATTAACACAATAAGCCGTGTAATCAAAAGATATTCATATGTATTGACTCCATTTATCGTGAAAACATAATTGTAGGACTACCAATCTCCATTATAAAAATCTAGCAGGTTCTATCAGATGATAAATACGTTGTTACTAAGCTTGTATATGGAATTAGATCTTATAAAAGTTATCTTGTTATTTTCAAGAATATTAAGATCAAATGAGTATATTGGTTGCAAAAAAAACAAATTTTGACTAAAAAATGAAAAAATAGATAGAAAATAAAATAAAATAAAACTACTTCTTATTCTTCAGAGCTATTGTAATTAATCAGATAATTCCTTTGTACTAGTTGATTTTTGGAGCTATCGTATTGAATTTTCCTTTGATACCCGAAAAATATCAGATCTTGAAGAACCTGGGCTCTTATAAGGAGTATTACTGTTTTATCCTTATCATCTTAACCTACTTTCTTACTAAGATATCTATGTTGTCTCAGCTCAATTCTTCATGATTTCGATAGTAGAAGACAACTTTGCCTATCAATAAACTTGTACTTTGATTGAAACATATCCTGTGTCCTCTAGGGATAGGCTTTGTATTGTGTCCAGCTCGCTACTAACTATTAAGTTTATACAGGGCTTTAGCCCTAATCACATGACACATATACAATTTCATCTTTCTCACAATTTGTCTGGTTTGTACACGCAAAAAAAATCACACATCTCCTTGCATCTCATAGGTGGCCTCGTCAGTTTGGGGGGCAAACTTTGTATAAATTTTTTCGGTAGCCGAATTGATAAAATTTTTTCCTCTTCTTCTTCTTCACAGTAATTTAATCATTCATAATGGGTAAGGATAAAACTCACGTTAACGTCGTTGTTATTGGTCACGTCGATTCTGGTAAGTCTACCACCACCGGTCACTTGATTTTCAAGTGTGGTGGTATTGACAAGAGAACTATTGAAAAGTTCGAAAAGGAAGCCGCTGAATTGGGTAAGGGTTCTTTCAAGTACGCTTGGGTTTTGGACAAACTTAAGGCTGAAAGA